>JAVSCE010003127.1:0-104425 GCA_032199065.1 Smutsia gigantea | reverse complement strand
TTCTTTTTTCAATTTCAGTAATTGTGTCTTTAGACTATTTATTTGGGAATGGTCTTCCTTCTTTAAATAGGCCTGGACTGCAATATACTTTCCTCTTAGAACTGCCTTTGCTGCGTCCCACAGAAGTTGTGGCTTTGTGTTGTTGTTGTCATTAGTCTCCATATATTCTTTGATTTCTGTTTTGATTTGGTCGTTAACCCATAGATTAATTAGGAGAATGTTGTTAAGTCTCCATGTATTTGTGAGCCTTTTTGATTTCTTTCAAAATTTATTTCTAGTTTTATACCTTTGTGATCTGAGAAGTTGGTTGGTAGAATTTCAATATTTTTGAATTTACTGAGGTCCTTTTTGTGGCCTAGTATGTGGTCTATTCTGGAAAATGTTCCATGTGCACTTGAGAAGAATGTGTAACCTGTTGCTTTTGGGTGTAGAGTTCTGTAGATGTCTGGTTAGGTCCATCTGTTCTAGTGTGTTGTTCAGTGCCTCTGTGTCTTTACTTATTTTCTGTCTGGTTGATCTGTCCTCTGGAGTGAGTGGTGTGTTGAAGTCTCCTAAGATGAATGCATTGCTGTCTATTTCCTCCTTTAATTCTGTTAGTATTTGTCTCACATATGCTGGCGCTCCTGTGTTGGGTGCATATATATTTATAATGGTTATATCTTCTTGTTGGACTGACCCTTTATCATTATGTAATGTCCTTCTTTATCTTTTGCTACTTTCTTCGTTTTGAAGTCTATTTTGTCTGATACAAGTACTGCAACACCTGCTTTTTTCTCTTTGTTGTTTGCATGAAATATCTTTTTCCATCCCTTCACTTTTAGTCTGTGTATATCTTTGGATTTGAGGTGAGTTTCTTGTAGGCAGCATATAGATGGGTCTTGCTTTTTTATCCATTCTGTTACTCTGTGTCTTTTGATTGGTGCATTCAGTCCATTTACATTTAGGGTGATTATTGATAGGTATGTACTTATTGCCATTGCTGGCTTTAGATTCGTGGTTACCAAGGGTTCAAGGGTTGCTTCTTTACTGTCTAACAATCTAACTTAACTTTCTTGTTAAGTTATTGTAAACACAGTCTGATGTTTCTTTCTTTCTCTCCCTTCTTATTCCTCCTCCTCCATTCTTTCTATAATAGGTGTTTTATTCTTTGCCTTTAGTTGGTATTTGGATGGTCTGCTTTCTTTGCTATGATTTTTTTTCTCTGGTGACATCTTTTTAGCCTTAGTTGTGCTTCCATCTAGAGCAGTCCATTTAAGATATCCTGTAGTGGTGGTTTATGAGAGCAAATTCTCTTAACTTTCGTTTATCTGGAAATTGTTTAATCCCTCCATCATATTTAAATGATAATCGTGCTGGATACAATATTCTTGGTTCGAGGCCCTTCTGTTTCATAACGTTAAATATATCATGCCATTCTCTTCTGGCCTGTAAGGTTTCTGTTGAGAAGTCTGATGATAGTCTGATGGGTTTTCCTTTGTAGGTGATCTTTTTTCTCTCTCTAGCTGCCTTTAATACCCTGTCTTTATCTTTGATCTTTGCCATCTTAATTATTATGTGTCTTGGTGTTGTCTTCCTTGGGTCCCTTGTGTTGGGAGATCTATGAGCTTTGGTGGACTGCGAGACTACTTCCTTCCCCAGCGAGGGAAAGTTTTCAGCAATTATTTCTTCAAAGACACTTTCTATCCCTTTTTCTCTGTCTTCTTCCTCAGGTACTCCTATAATGCGAATATTGTTCCGTTTGGATTGGTCACACAGTTCTCTTAATATTCTTTCATTCCTAGAAATCCTTTTATCTCTCTCTGCCTCAGCTGCTCTGTACTCCTGTTCTCTGTTTTCTATTCCATTAACAGTCTCTTGCATCTCATCCATTCTGCTGTTAAGCCCGTCGATCGCTTGTCTGATTTCTGTATTGTCTTTCCTCAGTTCCCTCACTTCCTCCCTCAGCTCTTGCACATTTCTCTGTAGGTCCATCAGCATGGTTATGACTTTTATTCTGAATTCTTTTTCAGGGAGGCTGTGCATTTCCATCCCTTCAGACTCCCTCTCTGGGGTTGTCTGGTTGATTTTGGTCTGAACCATATTCCTCTGTCTTTTCATGGCTGTATAGTTTGGTCACTGATAGTTGCCACGTATGTCAGCTGGGCTCTTTAAGACTTTAAAAAGAGAAGAAAAAAAAAAGAGAAAAAAAGAAAAAAGAAAGAAAGAAAAAAAGAAAAAAGAAAGAAAAGAAAAAACAAAAACAAAACAAAACAAAACAAAAAAAAACAAAAAAAATGCCCACCGGACGTAGATTCTGTGGGAATGCTCTAGGTGGCGCTATTGCCCCACTATTCCACAGCTGTGACTGTGCCGCTCCGCAGGGCCCTTTATCGCTCTGGCAGGGGTGGGAACGAATAGGAGGCTGTTGATCTCAGTGAGAAGTGTTAAGTATGGCTACGCTTCCTCAGTCGCCAGCTAAGGCGTCTGAAACTCCCCAGGACTCCCAGCCTGCTGGGCTGAGTGTGCTGGGGCGATCCGGCTCCTCCGCTGGGCTCCTGTCTCTTTAAGACCGCTGAAGAAAGCGCGCACTTTTTTTTTCCTTCCCGGGAGCCGGCTGCAAGCACCCTGGCGCTTCCCCGCTCAGATCCTGCCCCTCTGTCTCTCCAATCTCCGCTGCACTGCGCGATGTGGGTCAGCGCTCCCCGTGCAGATCACCGGGGCTGGCTACTTCGCGGGGTGCACTTCCACTCCCTCCCGGCTCTGAATCCTCTCCTCCCGCCGGTGCGCTGGGGTGGGGGAGGGCTCGGGTCCCGCCGGGTCGCGGCTCCGTATCTTACCCGCCTCTTGGGGTGCCGAGTCCTCTCGGGTGTAGCTGCACGCTGTGCGCTTTCCTGTGTATTCTCGTCTCTCTTTTAGGAATAGATGTATTTTCTGTGTTTTCGTAGATAAATATAGTGTTGGGAGGAGATTTCTGCTGCCCTGCTCACACCGCCATCTTCCCGGAAGTCTAGTTAGTGTTTTAATGTGATGTTTTAGACATGGATAAAGGTATATATAGATACAGACACAGATATATATTTATTCATTCAAAATACTTTCATAAAATAGTTAAGATAATGTGTCCTTTATTATGGAACTTAGCCATGTAATTGAAAATTTTCTTTGCCTCCCTGAATGAACATGTTGATAAACCTGAGGGATTCCAATGTTGGTTTTGTTTATGAATCCAGAAATATGTGAGAAATACGCCCGAGGTGTAAGATACTTAAACTCCATATGCTTTAACTCATCTTGTGCCTATCAGTTGGAAATAGACCTTGTGGGGAAGCAATTAAAAAAGGTATTTTCGTGGAGGAGACAGAAATATTAATATTCAGATTTTCAGATTTATTATAGAGTACAGTAGGTGATCAACGGGTGATCTCAGATGGTTACTAAATTTTCCTATGCCCAGGTTTCCTTATTCGCATTTTGGAGATAACAAATAGCTTGTGTTTATGTTCAGTAAATTTCTCAGCTAAACCAGTGGTAAGTACTAAGTAAATGTCAATTGTAATATTTTTATAGAACTTATTATTATAGAATTTAAACCTCTTTTAAAAGATATCAGTATGCCCAGTATTCCTACAGCTGGAGTTGAACACCAACTCAAAACAATCCTTTAAATGGTTTTATTTATTTTCAATGACTAATCACATTTTACTACCACAACTCTTTCCCCCATTTTATAAGTTGTACAAAAGTTTAAAAGAAATTCAAATTTGGAAAAAGCTATCTGCACACACACCCAGTGAAGGGGAACTTCCAGTTTCCAGTCCAGCAAGTAAAGAGCACGGAAGGCACCACTCATCGTAACAACAAGTATAAAGTTGCACAAACTGAGAAATCAACAACTCAGATATGTCAAAGAGGTGAGATCATAGGGCAAACTGCTGCTCCCAAAATTGGAGAGACAGAGGATACAAACAACCTCAGCTTGCTAGAGCAGAAACCCACAATCAGGAGTATCAGTACAGGAATAGGAAAACCAACTGCAACCGACAAATTGCTAGAGGTTCAGTGTAGACAAGGATAAGAATTAAAGATGCCAGGAGGACCCAGTCATGAGACAGCTCCTACACTTTCATTCATTTTACTTCCACGAGTTCCACCAGGTCCTCACAGTAAATATGGAGAAAAATCCCTTCATGCTACCAGCAGGAAGAGGGGAAAAGGAACCTTTCTGTTCTTCTTAACAATACATTCTCAGGAGAAGCTGTTTTACCACAGCCTAACTAGGGTTTCTCAAATGCTATGCTTAAGACTTCAGATTTTGCTCTGGGAGGTAAAGGAGAGCCAGTAATCAGCTCTATTGTAAGTGGGGAGGCCTGGAGAAAGAAGGAACAGTCCTCGGTGAGAGGTCAACCAAATGTGTAGCAACTAGTGGACATGAAACAGATCTGCTTAGCTGGAAAGGGGGGGGGGGTTCTTTTCCCAAAGAATGGTATTACAGATGAGGCTGAACTCAAAAAGCTTCCAGAGATTAAGATCCGGGCAATTACAAAATGCCTAGTATAAGTAAATAACTTATTTTTATTTAAAATAGTCAATTCACAGTAATAGTAAAGGATAAAAAATTATTGTATCCTCCTTATTTTGGCTAAAAGGAATTGACGAAATGTGTGCCAGAAAGCCAATATGGTGATCAAGACGGCACAAAATTCATGGGTCCTGATACTGGAATACTTTGGTATACTTAAAAAAAAATGAGACTAAATATGTATGTCAAATCAGAGTCCACACTGGACTGAGAGCCAACGAATTATTGATTAACTAAGCAAATTTCCATACTGATGCCAGGGTCCTGGAGGCAGGGGTGGCACACTGAATCATCACTGACCATGAAAAAAAATTCATGTTATTTGATATCAGAGAAGTGTGAGACATAGAGTCTTTTGGAATGGGAATAATTCCTGGTACCCAAACTGGGATTCCATCTTTTGTACACCCTCAGGAGAAAGAAAGATAACACAATGGTTCTCGCCTCCCCTTCTTTGCTCGCACGGAGGCCCACAAACACAGAAACAGACCACACCAGGGATAAGTTAATGGAGGTATGGGTGAACAGACTCTGATTACTAAAATATTTAGGCTTTAGAATAATACTCTCCACATAAAATAAGGAAACTTGGAAATGTTTTTCTTTCGAGTTAAGCATAACTAATTAAACATGTCTTTAACTCAATGATAAGGATTTCCCAACAAACATCATCTGTCCTAAGAGTGGTACAGTGATCTCTCAACTTTTCCCCCCTCCATGGGTGTATTCCTATCTAATATAAACCACTCTCCTCTCATGAATGGGATGAATATACATGTATTGAGAAAGGTCATAAATGAATCTGGAAAAATGTAAATAGATTTTGTGTTCTTTATAAACATTGGTTAGAATTGCCTAAATTCAAAATGTTCCTGGAAGAGCCAGCCTTCTGCCCTGCCTCTCCCTCATTCCTTTACCTCAGGAATTTGAAAAGGGAAATAAATCCTCTACTGTGATCTCTCCTGCTTATAGAGATATAGTGACATAGGGAGATGCCTGCTTATTAATTTGACCCTGAATTTCAAATATTTTAATCTCAATTCCAACTAAATGTTTATATAGCTAAAGAAATACGTAGTTTTGTTATTTGTCATGGGAATGTAATAGAGTTCATTTCTTTTGCATCACTAAGATTTAAGATTATTACCTAGAAACATATGGAAAAAGAAACTTTTTACATAACAATATAAAACACCACTGTGGTCATTGTTCACACAGGATTTGTAGATTATACTATATTCTCAAAAAAGTGCTTCACTTTCTTTGTTGGGATTTAAACTGCAATATTTTGGAGACTATTGTTTATTCTTGGAGGGGTGTGTGTGTGTGTGTATGTAGGTTTATTCTGGTATCCATAAGAGACCTGGTACCGTAGGAAAAATTCAAGAATACATTATTTAAGAACCTCTGGATTGTGACAGGAAATCAATTCAAATTGGCTTAAGTTAAAAAATATCTTGGTTCCCAAGCTAAAAATTCCAGTGGTAGCAACTTTAATCATGACTGGATCGAAGAGTTCAATGCATCATCAGAGCCAGTCTCTCTTTACATGCCATGTCAGCTCTCCTTTCCTCTCCATTGCCTTTACTTTTTTTTTTTAACTTTTAAAAAAATTTTGGTATCGTTAATGTACAATCACTTGAACAACATTATGGTTACTAGACCCCCTATTACCAAGTCCCCCCCACATACCCCATTACAGTCACTGTCCATCAGTGTAGTAAGATGCTATAGAATCATTACTTGTCTTCTCTGTAAATACTGCCTTTCCCGTGTCCCCCCCACCCCACTACATTATGTATGCTAATCGTAATGCCCCTTTTCCCCCCTTATCCCTCCCTTCCCACCCATCCTCCCCAGTACCTTTTCCTTTGGTGACTGTTAGTCCATTCTTAGGTTCTGTGAGTCTGCTGCTGTTTTATTCCTTCAGGTTTTTCTTTGTTCTTATACTCCACAGATGAGTTGAAATCATTTAATATTTGTCTTTCCCTGCCTGGCTTATTTCACTGAGCATAATACCCTCTAGCTCCATCCATGTTGTTGCAAATGGTAGGATTTGTTTTCTTCTTATGGCTGAATAATATTCCATTGTGTATATGTACCACATCTTCTTTATCCGTTCATCTACTGATGGACACTTAGGTTGCTTCCATTTCTTGACTATTGTAAATAGTGCTGCGATAAACATAGGGGTGCATATGTCTTTTTCAAACTGGGCTGCTGCATTCTTAGGGTAAATTCCTAGGAGTGGAATTCCCGGGTCAAATGGTATTTCTATTTTGAGTTTTTTGAGGAACCTTCATACTGCTTTCACAATGGTTGAACTAATTTACATTCTTACCAGCAGTGTAGGAGGGTTCCCCTTTCTCCACATCCTCTCCAACATTTGTTGTTGCTTGTCTTTTTGGATATTGGCCAACCTAGCTGGTGTGAAGTGATATCTCATTGTGGTTTTAATTTGCATTTCTCTGATGATAAGCGATGTGGAGCATCTTTTCATGTCCCTGTTGGCTATCTGAATTTCTTCTTTGGAGAAGTGTCTGTTCACCTCCTTTGCCCATTTTTTAATTGGCTTATTTGCTTTTTGTTTGTTGAGGTGCATGAGCTGTTTATATAATTTGGATGTCAACCCCTTATCGGATATGTCATTTATGAATATATTCTCCCATACCGTAGGATGTTTTTTTGTTTTACTGATGGTGTCCTTTGCTGTACAGAAGCTTTTTAGTTTGATATAGTCCCACTTGTTCATTTTTGCTTTTGTTTCCCTTGCCCAGGGAGATATGTTCATGAAGACGTCGCTCATGTTTATGTCCAAGAGATTTTTGCCTGTTTTTTCTATGAATTTTATGGTTCCATTGACCTTACTTTTATGCTCTTATGGTGCCTGATGGAAGCTCAGACTTACTTCACCCTCTCTGGTAGCAGTCTTAGGGGGGAAAAAAACAAACCCCCAAAAAAGTGTCTTTCCTAGTTGCTCAAGAAAATTCCTGCAATTTCTTTGATTACAGCAAAGAGTGATTAACCAATCACAGCCAGACCACAATACCAATTGTCCATATCTGGGTCATGAGCTCACCCCTCCTAAGCCACATGGAATGAAAGTGGGTAAAGTTGATCCCCAAGGAAAGTCAGTATGTGCTAACAAGAATAAGGGATATGATACCGAGTGTGCAGAAACAACACGTCCACTCAGCAGCCTAGGCTGGCTTCTCTTCACAATGGCTGAGAAGCCCAAATGGTAACCACATTTTAAAGTGCAGAATCCCTTAATCGGCTATTTTCTACAGACCCTCCTCCTCCCAAATCCAATTCCCACCCACTGTTGTCATTACCTTGCTTTGGACTTACTACCTCAGACTTTGGGAAATGCCTTGTGGGGCGATTATTGCATCCTAGGAGTGCCCAGATTGTGAAAAGACCCTGAGTAAAACCAATCCCCATATTGGGGAATTTTTTCTCCAGTAGAACTAGAGAATTTTATTTGGAACAGTCTCCAAGCCTACAGCAAAATCTGTAAGACCCATAAACTTTGTGGTTAGATATTAATGGGAGCAAAGTGACAGGTTAATGATGGAAAGTGGGTCTCTTTGGAATTGGCACTATACCACCAAGGGAGACTCAAGTTCCAGGTGGCCAACAGTGGTGAACAGAACAGTGACCAAAGGCCAGGCAGGAAGCAAGGCTGAGAAGAGCACATGATACAGACAATAGCTGCCAAGCCAGTGACTCAGAAGTTGACAAACCCTCTTGTTCCTCTATTTTCCAAATAAACCAGAAGGTGACCCTTAGATGCAGGAGGCTGACATTTCAGTTACACAATAATAAAAACCAAAAACTTAGAAGCAACAGCGAAAGGTACAATGTGTTATTATTTTCAGATGGAAAAAATGGGATGGAACGACTATTTCACAGTGACTATTTTAAGCCGTGAAGACATAGCACAAATATTGCAAAGTGATTTGGCATTTTAATAGGCCACAATTAAATGCTGATTAACAATTGGAAGCCTGGGCTTCCTTGCATGAAAACCTTCTTCATCTGTTCTTCAGATGTAACTTTCTTATTCCAGTCACCTTCCTTCAATATTGTATCCATCAGTTTTCTGGTTTGCACCAATCAGAACTAGACTGGGGCACAGAGGAACAATTCAAGAACTTAGTGGAAAAGAATAAAAGATGGGGACTTTGTGACTCAAAATATTACAAAGAAGTTTAATGTAATTGTGAAATAATAGTCACCTGCATTCAACAATGCAGTGTTCTTTATGTATGTATGGGTGGTGGGGAGAGATCTTAGGAAGTCAAACATATTCTTGACCCTTTGGGAGTTTCTAAGACCCTGACAGAGATATAAATACAAAAGAACATATATGTAAATGTGTACCAAACAGAAAAGTGATATACCAGAAAGAGCAAAATCTAATGAAATTTTTATATTGCTTTGCAATCAGTTTTAGGACAACAGCCTCAGTAAATGTCTGTTCTTACTTGAAGTCTGAAGGGCTTATAGGTAATGGGATTATGACTCTACTTTCATCCTGTATGAACTCCTTCCAGGGCAAATGAAGAGCCAAAGCCTACTTCTCACTGGGCCCCTCTCGCTGGAGTAGCTGCGCTGATCATAGACAATCTGCTGAACTTTGGGCCGGGCTGATGTGAGCAAATAAGAGTGAATCAAACTTCCAGAGAAACTGTTGACAATTTCCAGCCATCATTAGTGGTCAGTGCTCCCTTGGATTTTAGCCACGTTCTTACCTTTAATCACTGGACACCCTTAGGATACTGTGCCACACCTGGGACTGGGGATAATTTACCACTAGCAGATGGGTTAGCACTGCAGTTCACTTAAACAGAGTTTTGCATTTATTCTGAGTCCCAGAGGCCTTCTTTTTATAGTGCAGTTATATCCACTAAAATTATAACTTCCAAAATTCTGTTCTATTTTATTGCTCTTGCGAAGTATTTACGATCCCTACTGCTTCAGTGGACATTTTTAGAGATTTACTGCTGGAAGCTTCCAGGAGAACTGCCTAAGATCGGTGCTGCTGGTACTGAACTATTAGACTGAATGCTGTTAGAATGTTTTTTTATAAGATGCCAACAGAAGGTGTTCAGGTTTAATTTCTGATACCTTAAGAGCAAGTCATGTTGAAATATGGAAAATTTATGGTGCATCACCATCAGGAAGACTAAATAAGCACCTTATGTCGTGCAAATTAATGCATTCACTTTTTCCTCCTAATTTAATGCAATTTCAGGCAGGCACACATTGAGTTACCTCCTAATATATTAGGAAACCAGTTAGTTAATTTTGCCTTTTTTCATTTTTATGCTTACTTTTAGGGGAGACCTCTTTTGGCAACTTCTGTCCACTCTTCATATCAGTTTTCTTCTCTGCTAAACTATTCAGTGTTCTCATATAGCCTTGGCAGGCAGAATTTCCAGGGAGTGTTACTGGGGAGAGTCCCAGGAAAACATGGGCAAAGAAGTCTCTGGGTTGAGCTGCCTTTTTCTGCCAGACTGAAGAATTTTGCACAATCTACACTAGAACATACAAGAGAAAGGAGTATTTGTTTCAGCCATACCTAAAGGCCTCAGCTGGGAAGATGATTGGCTAGAGAGGAAAGCTGAGCTATTGCCTGACCCTGTCACCAAAGAAGAAACAACTGGTCATGTCTTGTTAGATTCTCATCATTTCCTGGTCCCCTCATCCTTGTTTTTACACTTCCATGGGCACAAAAAGCCATCATTGTACTCTAGTCCTGAATACACAGACAGGTGTGCAAGTAAAAATATTAAAACGGCATGCTTGTTCTCAGGTTCCTGGGGCCTACAGGCCATAAAAACTAACACACGCGTGCGTGCACACACACACGCAGAAACACACACATACACACAGGACTGGCTCTCTATCCTAATGCAGCACACCTGAAATTTTCAACAAAGCAACTAAAGAAATTCCATCTGTCAATAATTTCTAAGTACTGTTTTATGTTTTACTGACACTGTTAGCCCTGACATGATAACATTCAATAGCAGACCCCCATCTTCTGAATCATTCAGTGACACCACTAGCCATTTAGCTGTCCCAGCCTGAAGATTGAAAATGGCTCTTCCAGATGCTCAGGTCACCCCAGGCCATTCCTCTCAGAGCTGCATGGTTTCACTGCCTTCCTCAGAACCAGAAATAGGAACGTCCAAGCATCTCTCATTTAGTCATACTAGGGAGAATGGTGGGAGGAGAAAGATGAAAGAGACATATTAAACCTATTTGGGCATATGATTTCTCAACTGCCCCCACGTCTTCCTCTATGTCTTCTGCCTCCACCCACGCTCCCTCTATTACGACAGTGAGCGACTACTTCCCAAACACTTCGTGCTTCTGCCTGCCTTATGGTCTGCAAAAGATGGTTTATCTTCATCTGGGGAGTATCTAGTTGTACTTAGGGACTTACTCAAGTGTTAAATCCTGCATGAAAATGTCTCTGACTCCCCAGGCGAGCTCATCATTCCTCCCTCTGTGTGCCCCTAGTATGGATGCTCATTAACTCAGGGCTCTCAGTTAATCAGAATGTTTCTGTGCCTTTATCAGTTTCTCCTACCAGACTACAAACCTTCTGAGGTCAGGAATCATGTCTTTTTCATCCTGGTAACTACTTCTCTCTTTTCCTGGCTCCAGTGTCTAACAGAATGAATGTCAAGCCCAGAGAAGGTGCTACCTTAATGACTTATTGAATGAACTGATGAATGAAAAAAAATGACTGAAGAACTAGACTAAGGGAAGGATTACACTGCTCTCCAGGCCCCAGCCATGCATTTAAAGCTGTTGAGCAGTCTGAGGATTCTTGGCCAGAGGTATCCAGAGGACGCCAGGGCTGTTAAAGTGCTTTCTTTCTCGCATTTTTTTTCTCTTCTTGATCATAACCTTAATTACGCTGCCTTAATTCAAAGCCCATTTCCCTGTATTTGTTATTCTTTTTTCCCTGTCTCAGAATTCTCTAGAACCCTCCTTCTGTTTTCTCAGCATGTTTAGATTTGTGGAAAACCCATGGAAGGAGATTGATAGACTTAAAGTACAAGGAATCTAAGAACCTGCCACCTTGAGCCTTCCTGCCCCCAAATACTTGACTCTAGAATAGTGAGCCAAGAGTATGTATTTGATGAATCCCATTAGAGAAGACAGTGGACAGAAATCGAACAAGTGGTGCCCAGGAGAGGCCGTCATGAGTCAGGGATCATGATCAAAAGAAGCCCATTTTATTTTTCAAGTATGTTCCCAAACCACTGTTTAACCCAGTTTTCTGTGTAAATTATATAATGGTGATGCAAAGAATGACAAAATGCCATGCAGTTTTAGAATAAAACCATTGATAATGAGATTGGATGTAGACCAGAAAAAAATAAGTGAGAAATAAAAATATTTCAGTGTCAAGCTAGCCATTTTGGGATGTTTATTTGGGGACCTAACACAACTCTAGGTGCTTCATATATATTATATAATTTAATTCTCACCATAATCCAATAAGGAGGTTTAGCCATTTCTCCATTTTGCAATGAGGGAATGGAGGTAGAGAAGGATTAAGAAACCTACTTGAGCTCACACTGGTTTTGAATTAATGTATGAAGAAAAGAGAAAAATAAAGTGAGTTAGTTAAAATGTATGGCAAAAGAAAAGATGAGTAGATGGATCGTGGGTAACAAGTGAGAAATACTATCATGGTAAGTGAGGAGAGTTGGAAAAGAGATAAGAAATACAGAATTAAAGATTCAAGTAAAATGGGGATATTTGTCAGTCAGTGGCACCAGGGTTAAAAGTTTACTTCCATGCATGCAGGAGAGCTGAGGACTGAGGAATGAATGGTAGTAAGACACCCTCTGTTAGGAAGATCCCATTCAGTGACTGGCTAGAGAAGTAGAATTGAAGGGCTTGCTGCACCTCTGGAACACGTTTTGTCTCTTTCTTATATGTGCAGAAACTAGAAAAAGAAAAAATGTTAGCAATGGTCTCTTAGAGGTGTGGGCTTACTGTGGGCTTGTGTAGGTTAAGTGAGCTGTTTGTGAGGTCTCACGCAGAAACCTGGGTGAACAGAGCTACTGGGAATTTGGCCAAGAGCAGTTTATGAGGTTCTAGTATATGACATAAGATCTATGCTATTCCACTTGATTAGATCAGTTCAGGAGATTACCAAAGAGCTTAGCATTTTAAAGACTCTATTGATATTATCTGGCACTATACTTTTGGGGGCTTTTACTGGTATCTGATGAATTTTAAAATATATTTGGTATATGAATGTATATGTAGATAAATTCATCTTTCTATAAGTGAAGGCAGCTAACCCAAGAACGTCTTTCTCATCTTTGGCTGGCCTATGCTACTACCTGTCTTAGTAAGCTCAGGATGCCATAGCAAAATATGATAGGCTGGGTGGCGTAAACAACAGAAATTAATTTTCTCATGATTCTGGAAACTGAAATCTGAGATCAGGGTGCCAGTATAGTTGGGTTCTCTTTGCCTTGGAGATGGCCACCATCTCCCTGCCTTGATGTGTTTTCTTATAAGCGCACTAATCCTACCATGAGGGCCCCACTCTCAAGACCTCATCAACCCAACACTTCCCTAAGACACCACCTCCATACCATCATAGTGACAGCGAAAATATCAACATATGAATCTTAGAGGAGAACAATTCAATAGCACTACCCTTTGGAGTGTTCCTTCTCTGTCTTATTATGTCCATAGACCTTATCGAAGTAGGATGCAATAGTTATTTACTATTATATTATTTAGAAAGTCAGGACTAAATGGAGATGCCAAGACAATGCTTTCTTTTAACAAGAAATATGTATGGAATAAAAAAAGTGCAGGTTGTGACCTTGAAGCACTAGGTGCTGTACCATGTCGGATGAGGTCTCAATCAATATCGATATGACCACTTTCCAATTTCTTTCAGGAAGTTTTTTCTTTTATTCTGTGTCTAGTAGCAATGGTTTATAGGAAAATTTGTATTTTGTCTCTTTTTATTTGGAGCTTTACAATGCAGCATTGTTGATAAATCTTTGAGGACAATTATGTGGCCATTGATAGCAATAGCTTATAAAACCAAAAAAATTAACAGAGTCCCTATTTATTATAATGAGTTCGGTGTTATGGATGACAGCCTCCTTAATACCATTACTGGCACTTCGTTCAAAATTTCTAACTTTGCTATTGTATGCTAGAGCAGTTTTCTCCAATGAACTGCCTTTTAAGACTTTTTACCATGTTATAGGCACACACAGCACATTTATATGTGATAGCACACCATTCTGTAGTGTAAAGAATAATGCTACATGTATTATAGGTAGCTGAGACATCAACAAAATTCAGTAATTCCTCATTAGTCATTGGGTTTTGTATTCTGCAATCCTGGGTGAGTATTTGTAATTTTTCTCTTTCTTTACATATTAAAAACAGTGTGTGTATATACATGTATGCAGATACATACATGCACGTGCATATACACTGCTACATGTACATATACCTAGTGATATCTACATACATATGCATATCTACAATATAAATCTATATGTGCATATATAGCCATATACATACATAGACACATGCACACATACTTATACCTACACCAATATATTGTGTTCAAAAAACGTCAATATGAAATTGTTTACCTTATTCTGTATTGCAGAGCTCTGGTGATTGCTGAGATAGAAAAATTAACTATGAATGCTTACCTTTTCTCCATCCTCCTTCCATTAGTACAATTTTAATAATGTAAACTTAGTTTTTCTAGCTTCTAACATTCCATGGAAGTAGGTAAAGAACTATAAATAGGTGTGGTGGTTACACTGTACTTAGAGCTCCTGGCTGGGTAGAAACTTAAGGATGAGCTTTGCATATACTGTTCCCTCTGTCTGGAATACTCTGGTCTGTCTTTAATATTCTGTATCTCTTCCCCATTCAGAAAGAAATAATCACTACCTCTTCTGTTTTTGGGGGGCCTTATAAATTGTGAATTCTTAAACTTGTTCTATGTTTAAAATATGAATTCCCTGATTTTAATAAACAAACTTATTATTTATTAAATAAGAATTGTTAAGTGTGTTGTTTAAAGCCTCTATATTTTTATATTTTGTCTACTGTTGATTTCTTATGGGCATACTAGAGTCTTACATTATAATACTTGATTTCTTAATATTTTCTTATAATTACATCAGCTTTTAAAAAGCTATATAGCCTAGGCTATGCTCTCTGATACATAAACATTTATTATTGTGTATTTTAGTAGTTTGTAGCTTTCAAGTACATAAAATACCACCACTCTGATATGCTAAGTACTTTTCAATTTAAAGTTTGTTTTGTCTTGTATTAATTTTACCACACTGCTTAACTTTTGTTAGTGTTTGACTTCTGTATACTTTTTTTTATCCCATTGTAAATAGCATATAGCTTGATATTTTAAAATTCCATCAGATCATCTCTGTATTTGAATAGCAGGCTTTAACCCTTTAACATGTTGTGCGTGTGTGTGATTAATGATGTGTTTGAGCTTATTTGTCAAATTACCATGCTTTCTCTTTCCCTGTCTTTTATCAAATGGATCACATGTTCTTGCCACATGACTTTTTTTCTCTAGTGGTTTTGGCAATTTACGTGACTAATTTGTATGCATTATTAGTTTTAACTTACATTGAACTTACTGTTTTTTGCTTAGGTCTAATATATAACTTTACCATTTACCATAATTTATATATATATACACACACACACACACACACACACACACACACACACATATACACAACACACATACGTATACATATGTAATCACTTACTTGAATTTATATGCTCTCTGTGAGGAGGTTAGACTCTAAGGACTTTATAAATTGACTCCTTCCCCAACACTCATATGCCAGCCCTCTACCATCTTCCTATGTTAAAATCATCTGTGAGTTTATTCCAAAAATTTGATTCCTATCTGATTTTTTACATTATGCTTCAACAAATATGTGAACTTAGCTAGGATTATGGGTTTCTTTGCTCCCCACATTTTCTGGAAGCCTACTTCTTTCTACTTTCTGGGCTTCTTTTCCCTGCATTATTCTTAGGAAGAATGTTTTCGGAGAACAACTGTGGGTGGTAAACTTTCTGACTCATCACACATCTGAAAATGTCATTATTTTGGCCTCCAATTTGAATATTAGTTTAGTTAAGTATAATATTTTAGGTTTAAAACCAGTTTTTTAGTGATAACATTAAAGACATTTTTTAATCTTCTGGTTCTCAGTGTTGCCAAGGAGATGATTCTTGGCCATCTGATTTGGGTGTTTTTTGTCAATAACTTTTTTTTTCCACTCAAAAATCTTGAAGGATTTTTCTTTTCAACTTTGGAATTCTGAAGCCTCAGAAAGGTGGCGTAGGTATATGTCTATTTTTATTTATCTTGCTTGGTACTTTTTCAGTTGTGTCATTAGATCCAAAATTTTCTTCTATAATTTGTGTGATTTCTTGGTCATTTCTCCCACACCAGTCTCTGTGTTCTTTCTGGAACTCCTATTAAATGGATGCTGGAATTTTTTCCTTGTCTATTAACTTTTCTTTCATTCTTTCCATTTCTTAGTTACTTTGTTCTGTGTCCTGGAAGATCTCCCTGGCTCCATCCTCAGCTCATGGATTTACTATCTAGCTGTACCCATTCTATTCAATCCATCTCTAGAGTTTGGGTTTTGTTTTTGTTTTATTTTTTTGCATTTAAGCTACCTTAGCTCTCATTTCCACCAAATCTATTTCCTCTTTTATGGATTCAGAATTCTCAAGGAGCTAAGAATAATTTTAAAAGTTAGTTTGTTGCATCTGTCTCTTTTTTGTTATTATTTTCTTTTTTATAGTCATTTGCTAGCTCGCATGAAGTTTTTTTGCTTTGGTTTTCCTGAAATTATTGGTAATCCTCTTGCTTTCCGAAAATTTTGTATTTAAGTATTCCTGCCCATCTGAATATGGCTTCAGTTATGTTTATCATAAACTCTTTACTCATTTTGGATGAAAGTTAAAAAATACTTCAAATTCCATAGGTTACTTATAGGCCTC
The DNA here is from genome assembly GCA_032199065.1 of Smutsia gigantea. Taxonomy (NCBI): domain Eukaryota; kingdom Metazoa; phylum Chordata; class Mammalia; order Pholidota; family Manidae; genus Smutsia; species Smutsia gigantea. The sequence goes on along the minus strand of JAVSCE010003127.1, from coordinate 87,783 downwards.
TTTCCTGGCTTCAAGAGCTACTACAGATTTATTATTTGAAATATAAATATGTTTTAATTTCATGATATTTTAGACAAAATAGCAGCTGGACATATATGCTTTTTCCTCCATATTGATCCAATCCTCTTTTAAGTATTTTGGAATTTTAAAATAAAGTTAATTATATTCTCTCTAACTGATCATATAGAAATAGGTATGGTTAGAGCTATAAGTAGATATCATTTTTCTTTTCTTTTATAGTACTTTAGGCGTTAGAAGAAGTGGAGATGTGTGTTTGTTCTGCCATATTGAGCTAAGCCTCTTTTAGAATTTTGTTAATGTTTAAATAATGATTATCAAATTCACTCACTTGATCACAAGCTCTTAAAGGTATATATCGAACCTTATTCTTCTTTGCATTCCATACATGTTTTACACAAGACATCTGTTTGATAAACTTTTGCTTAATTGCGATTAGTTATACTGAATATTAAAGTTTTCTAAGCATGAAAAACTTTAATTCTAGAAAATTTCACAGGGGCAGAAAGAAGAATTTAAGTGTTCTTAAATAAAAGGGTGGTGAAGTTAATCAAATAATAGCTCACTTAAATTAAGTAACTAATTTCAATGTTTTTTTTTTAATATGCGACTCAACAATTTGTTGAAATTTCACATTTTAGTTCAAGGGTAGCATTTTTAATACATGAATTAGATTGTCCCAATTTCTTTACTTTTCCTCACAGATCCTTCTCACTAAAAGAAAATATAAATCATTAAAATTATGTCCTGGTTTGTAATCATTTGGACTCTTTACATTGGATCCTGTCAACATAGTCTCTTTCATGGGTGAAAAAAAAATTTTTTTAAAGAAGCTTCTATTCTCTCTTATATGTTATGTCTGGTTTATGTCTATACCAGTCTGAATGAATTTTAGATAATAACAGGAAAAATGGAATTGACTCTCTAAACATTTATTTGGAAGTTTTCATCCCATTCATAGCAATAAACAAAAGAAAGTCTCCTTTTAGTTAACACCTACTCTATGCTACAATGGTGCTAGTCACTAAGTACATATATTGCCACTCTATTGATGAAAATACTAAAACTCAGAACGGTCTCCTTTTCACTTATTAGGATAGTTAATTATAAAAAAAAAAGAAAACAGAAAAAAAATAACAAGTTCTGGCAGGGATACCAAGAAATAGGAACTCTTGTGCCTTGCTGGGGGGAATGTAAAATGGAGCAGCCACTGTGGAAAACATCACTGTGGTTCCTCAAAAAATTAAAAACAGAATTAGAGATAATCCAACAATTCTACTTCTGGGTATGGACCCAGAATTGAAAACAGGGACTCAAACAGACATCTGTAAACTCATGTCCACAGCAGCATTAGTCACAATAGCCAAACGGTGGATGCAACCCAAGTATCTGTCAATGGCTGAATGGATAACCAAAATATGGTATACACATACAATGGAATATTAGTCATCCTTAAAAAGAAAAGAAATTCTGACATATGCCACAATATAGATGAATCTTGAGGACATTATACTAAGTGAAATAATCAGTCTAAAAAGACAAATACTGTATGATTCCATTTATATGAGCTACATAGACTAATCAAATTCAGAGACAAAAAGTAGAAGGATTTTTGTTGGGGGCTGAGAGGAAGAGGGAATGGGATGTTGTTGTGTAATAGGTACAGAGTTTCAGTTGGGAAGGATGAGAAAGTTCTGGAGATAGGGGACTGCGAGGGATACACAACAATGCGCATGCACTTAATACCCCAGAATGGCACGTTTTAAAATGGTTATTATGGCAAGAGTTATGTTGTGTATTTTACAGTGCACACCCAAAAACTCGGAAGGGTTAAATAATGTTCCTAAGTTTGCTGTTGGTATGTGGTGAGGTGAGAATTCCAATCCAGGCACATGCTCATTCGTTCAACCAGCAAATTTTATTGCGTCCCTACCATATACCAGACACTGTAGCAGTGCTGAGATACATCAGAAAATAAAAGAAAGACACCTGCCCACTTGGAACTTATTTTGAGTTGGAAGAGATAGATAATAAATCTAAATGATTGAAGTAAAAATTATGGGGTATGTGAGCAGGTTATAAATTTTAGTGATAAAAGGAAAATTGGAACAAGTTAAGAAGAACTGGGGCTACTGGTATAACTGAATACTAAACTCAGGCTTCGTCCACAAGTCTATGTTGTCTGTCATGATAGAAAACCTCAGAAAAAATGTGAATGTTTTCTTTATTTTTGGATGTTTTTGTTTTGTCTGTTTTCCCTTTTTCTGCAAGTGACTTATTAAGAAAGTAAAAATAAAGCATGTTTTATTCCTCTAAGAACCAGAATAGACCTCTTTAGAACAATGCGTTGAAATAATATTTCACTTCTAAGAAAACCTCAGCATGTAAGTTATTGTCCCTCTTACAAACCTATGAAATAAAGTACATTCGGAGCTTGGAGAAAACTCATGCACCCTAAATGGGAAAAATGCTCTTGAACAATACAAGAATTCTCAGACTTCCAAATATGAATTTTAATATATCTGTATTAAAATTCTGGTTCTAGATTTTACCAGCTGTATAGTCTTGTGCAAGCTAGACTTTCTTACACGTAAAATGAATATAAAAACATCAGCTCTATTTACTTTATGTGGCTACTATGATAACAAAATAATGTAATATTAGAGAAGCAGTTTGTTATTTATCAAGCACTACATAAAGATGACTTAAGAGCGGTAATAACATTATTATAGTATATGCTTCTTTTTTCACTGAATTTAAAGAGCCTGTATGGAACACCCATAGTTGCCCTAAATGCACACTGAGGCCTTAAATACTCTTATATCACAAAGGAAGGATAGAAGCATGAACTTGTTACTACCCAAGTGTCAGTGGAAGCACAGCAGCTCTGACCTCTTATAATCTCTTTAGTGTGGAGTGAGGATTTGCTAATGGAGGCGTCAAAATCACAAAGTCCTTACAACCCAGCCATTTTATATAGATTTCCTGAATTTTCTTGATTTTAGCATTTTTTCTCTTTTAGGGAAATAATTATCTCCCTTCCATATTAAAAAATGTGTGAGTTTAGTAAGTGTTGAAAAATCAAGAAGCCAAAGAAAATAGAAGCCAATGCATAATTTATTGCCTAGGATATGCATCCACTGCTGTATAATAGAGCTCTAATTTACTCACCAAATGAAAATGCTTAAGTCGAGTATGAAATTGGTCACCCATTGGTATGTAAATTCATATATATATATATTTGCACTGACACACTTCCTTGTGTCACACTGGAACCAAGTGTGGCTACCCAAGGAGAAAGTGACTGTTGGTGAACAAGACAGAACTCAATTCATAATGCAGCTTTTTTAAAAAAAAATGCAAGTATGTTTATATATTGTATCTATTATGTAATTGCCATTGTATATGTCCTTGCCTGATTCTCCTTTATACTGTGAGTTTCTGGAAGAGAATCTAAAAGGCAGAAGTCCTAAGTCACCCTAATGTTTAGTGCAATTCTTGGCATGGCACAAGGACGGTGGGCTGTGACAGCTGGTATCTTCTGCAGAATTCAATGTTAAAAGTCTGAGTGGTCAGTGGTTTGTAGTATGACAGACGGCAACTCCTGATGGTGAAGGAAACTTGTTCAGGAGAGAATTTGGGGAAGACTTAGAAGATGCTGGCCCCAGCTGAGAAGACAGAGGTTCAAGGCATGGCTTTCTTTCATCCTTGAAAAAGTGCCAGAGCACTACCTTATATCCGTATAGGTTGTGGTTTAGTAAAGTCCTAGTTATGTGGACCACAGATGAGAAACCAGTATCAGTGGAAGGGAAACTCAAATTTAAAGACCTATATATTTAGATGGCATGAATAGGACAGGGAAATAAAAAGAAAATGAGCTGAAATAGAATGAAGCAGGAAAAATGTAGGGATGGAAGACTAAGATACTCTGTTAAGGAGAAAATTGAGTCAAATAGAATGATACAAGCAAAAAAATGAGGTAGAATAAATATTAACAGTGACTTAGAAAATGTCAGCACTGAAAATGTAGAAGTGTTCTAGGAGATAGTCCTATACATTATAGGATTTCCAAAAAGTTTATGGGGAAATGCAACACAGAGCTGTAGCAGAGGGTCGGGCTTATACTGACGAAAAGGCAAAACATGACCAAGCAAGGACAGATATTTGGACATCTTTGCTACCCATGCCCGATGCAGTCAGGTCTTCGAAGTAGGGTTGTGGTCATTCTCAGTGCCTTCCCCTTTGCCTTAGGGCATTCTTCCTACCTCTGCTCAGGTCCTCTTGCCCTCATCTGTCCCCCTTTTCCAGATTATCCTTTCCAGTGAGCCCTTCACAAGGTTGACTCAGATGGGAAGTCTGTCTAGATTGATTCGAGGTCCACCTTAAGACATGACCTTCTGTATTTTTCTTTCTACTTTCAAAGCCTGCAGCCTGCTGGCAAGTAACTGCCCTTCATCTTCATCTGCTTCTAGTTATCTAGTTATCTTCTAGTTATTTGGGGAAAGCAACATTTTAAGAATTTTTTTAAATTACATGCCTATGTTTAGCTATTGATGCACAATTTTATTAATGGGATAAACAAATAACTTTGATAAACTCTATCAATATGATGAATTGGTGTAAGCATGTGAGTCATCCCTGTAGACATATCAGCTTACAGGTCTAAAGTTCAGGTGAAGGAAGCTCTGGGTAGAAGGAACTGATTTAGAGTTACCAGTCTCCAGGTTTGTATCTCTGCCATCCTTCTCACATCTTCTCAGTTATCTTTACAATTCACATATATAATCAATCATGTTATATTGCCTACATACAGAAATCTTCAATGAATTTGTAGAATATGAAAAATAAAATTAAAATATTTCAACATTAGCATACAATACCAAAGTTCAGTTCTTTCTAGACTTTTCCATCTAGTTTTTCCACCACTGACTTTCCATGCAGTTAAGGCATCAGCTGATGGATTCATGTTACTGCAACCACACTTGGCAATATGCTGCCTTCAGACCATCGTTCAAGTTGTTTTCTTGTCAAGATTTCATTTTCCCCTAAATATCCAATTTCTGCATCAAGGCCCTTTAAAAATGTTTGTTCCTCTAGGAGGAAGGAAATTTTCCTTTGTACTATGTCTTTAAGAATTGAATATTTATTTACCATGAATATTTGAACAATAAGTTGTTGCCTATTTTGTCAGTATACTTATTCAGTCTCTCAAGACATCTGAATAACATACTTAAGATATATTCTGCACTGTTTGGTGGCTTTCAAATACTTAGAAGGAAAGGGTCTGATTCCTCCAAGAAGTCTTTTATTCTAGTGAGTTAATTAATCTCAATGAAGAAGGGGCTCTGAATGAAAAATGGAGAGAAACTTGAGGAAAATACAGTTTCAAATTCTAAGGTAGACTGTACCCACCAAACCAGGCTGAGGTAGGCCAAGTCAGCTCATGCTCATAAAATGATAGGGGAAAATTAAATAATCAACTAATTAATTTAACAGATGATTCTTGGGACCTGGCTGTCCTTGCAGGGAAGAAGGAGAACAGCTGCAGGTTTTCTCTGGGGTATAAAGGAAAAAATGTATTTTTGTAAAAACTCCCAAAACTCAAAAAACAAACCTAGCATATTCGATAGCATGGGACTATAGGGAAGCTTACTATGTTTAGAGAATAACCAGCATTTCAGTAGAGCTGAAGTATCATGGGCATAGGATAAGACAGTCAGGCAGGGATTACAGCTGGAGTGAATTTGTAGACCATGCTAAGATATTTGGATAATTTTGATCCTAAGATTTTTGCCTAATATTGCATTGTACTATATGCTCAGTCCCACTCATAAATATTTTTCATAAATATTATTTCAATGATTATACATTCCATCAAATTGATATATTATGATTTGTTTAAGGGTAACTTACATGTTGGATATTTAGGGTTTTTTTATTGTTATTTTTCACTGTTAACAAACATCGCGACAGTCGACATCTTTAAAGATCTTTGCTTGTGATAGCCCATGTCTGATTATTCCCTAGAAAAGGCACTTCTGAGGTAAGACTAGAAACCTATTAGTTTCAAAGAAGCCAGACAAAATCATGGCCCTATTCCAGGTTCTCATCTTTTTGTAGATTAAAATAATGTTGGGTTGCTGCAAAGAGCCTATTAATTAATATCCCTGCTTTCAGGCTTGTACCCCTCCAATCCATTCCCTAAGTTAAGCCAAAGTAAACTTTCCAAAATATAAATCTGGTCCCGTCCTCCCTACTAAACCTCATACAATGGCTCTGTAATGTGTCATGTATAAACTATCCAAACTCAAGAACCTTTTAAAACTTTTAATACGTATTACCAAATTGCTTGAAGGAAGCTTGCAGTAATTCGTATTCCAATAAGCAGTGTACAAAGTATGGATCTTATCATGCCCTCACCAACATATGGTATTCTCATTAGTCACACATTGTAATGATCTATTATTGTCTGTCTCTCTCATTAATTTACTAATTATTTACATTCAAGAATACTGTCCTATTCATCTTTGGATCATAACACCAAGTGCAGAGTTTGTGAACAATGAATGAATAAATACTACCTAACACAAGTACTTCATCTGTATGTAGAATTTAAGATCCTCTTATCACTTGATCTGCTGAGATTTAGGGAGAGACAGGGTCAAGGCCAGGAGCTGAGAGTTCAAACAAGGGTTGAGGTACCAGACATGTAACCAAAGGTCAAAGTAGGTAACACACAAGCCATTAGTTCAGGACATCTGACAAAAGTTTATCTCTTATAGATAATTCAGTTCTTGTTTTATATTCTCTAAAATATGTCCTGTTAATTAAGTAATACGTACCTATTTGACTGAAAAAGTTAAGGTGAGCCAATAAGGTGATACAGCCCCACTGCACTCACTCATGGTCACCTGAGAAAGTCTTCCTACTAGAACTCACTGACACCATGAAGTTTCACATGCAAGGCAGGCAATGGGCAGGGAAGGCTCAGTCATTCCCATTAGAAGCCGTAATGGGTATGAGCGCTCCCTAGAACAGTGTGGCTTTCAAACTTTAATACATAGACAAATCACTGGGGAATCTTGTTAAAATACTGGATTCTTATTCAGAAAACCTGGCTTGAGTCCTGGTATTCCACATTTCTAACAGGCTCCTAGGAGATCCTGTCCTGGCTGATAATGTGGGCCACACTATGAGTAGGAAGCCTCCAACATATTTTCTGTTTCTTCATCTACTTAATGAGAATTTTACTACTTACTTCAAAATATTGTTGTGAGACTTAGATATCAAACATCTAGGCAATGTACCTGATTATATAAGTTCTTCATCGATTCTCTTTGTAAAATTATCATTTCATCCTTTCCAATGGGTCTCAAATTTGGCTAGACATTAAATCATCTGGGAAGCTTTGTATGTTTACATACTGGTGCCAGACCAATTAAACTGAAAATCTCTAGGGGTAGAGTCCAGGTGTGGGTATTTTTGTAAACTTCCTAGGTGATTTTATTAGACAGTCAAGGGTGAGCCAATGCCACTTATGTCTTCCACTTTCCAACTGTCTCTAAAGTTATTAGACATTTTTACTTGTTTGTATAGCTAGGTCTTGGGGCCATTTTAAACTTCTCATATAAGGTAACAGTGTGCTGATGAATTGAAGGTGCACCTAAATTCTGAGTCTAGGACTCCAGACCATCTTTTCGCACACCGGGTACTTCAGAGAGGTTTAGGGCAGCACCTTGTGGGGATCCACTAAAGTCTATAGGCATATGTAAGGGTCTCCAACTCAGGAGAGTGTAAGAACTCAGACCCACCTCTGTGGCTTTGCATGTATACAGAATCTCAAGCCCCACCAGTGGGTAGGCTACGCTCTGAGATCTGACTGTTGCTTCAATTCTTTTTAACTATTTCTCAGTGATTCTGATGCCCTACCAAATTTGAAATTACATCACAAATACATGCTAGAGAAACAGAAAGTGAACGTCACCCATTGTGCGCTATGATAATGCCTCTACTAGTAAACAAAGGTCTAGTTATATCTTTAATATGCCAAATAATAGTCATTTCACTGAAACAAACTATCTGGTCTCACATTCTCCCAAAATAACAGTAATTAACACATTTATCACATTTTTTTCTAATTTGGGGAGCTGTCAGCAGTGTTGTGACCATAATCCAGCCTCTGAGAAATATTTGAACCTGCTCTTGATACTAACTGTTGTGCTCCGAGCTTTCCAACTTGTACATGTATTGATGGGCCTCATAGAAAAAGGTTCAAATAGTGTTTTAATACCCTTTAGAGAAACTTTCTCTTTTATGGGAAAATCCAACTGAAGTGTCTAGAGATGATTAAACACAATTATTTACAAAAGAATATATTGCTTCAGAAAGTATAAACCACCAAGGACAGGGTCCTTGACCTAAGAAGCTTAAGCTTGAAGATGGGGGTAAACAAATGTGAGATAACAGTAACACAGTCTCAAGGCTGTAGAGGAATCAGCCTGGGAGGTTGTGGGGAAGTAGGACGACATCGTTCACTCAGTGACTCACAAAATAATCTGATTTCGAGAAACTCTGGTAACTTTGGGACCCAAGAATAGTGTAGAACCTGAGGTTTTAGTTTCAGGGTTTCACAGGGTAGTTGAAAACAAAATGATCAATTTAAAGTGTGGCTTGTTTTAGCTTCAGTTCACGTTACATAGATATATAGATCAGTTTACTGTTACCTAGGCCAGACTGAATGCTAACTTTGTTTTGAAGATCTTATGGGTAGATGTTTTGTGATGGCAAGACTTTTTCATAAATATATTTAATGTCCAAATGTGTTCTTTGTTAGGTTAAGAGATTAATTAGTAGTATTATTTTTACTAATGTACCCCAGTATGATACACTAAATAAATAGAAGTTAATCAAATGCTTATCAATCTCAATTTCACTTCCAATTATTCTGTCTGAGTATTCTTGCTTTAGCTCCACAACATTAGCATAGGAAGAAAAATAGAATTAAATCCCTAAGTGACATTTGGTCATTAATAGTTTAATGTGTGTTTGTTTTTTCCTTCCAGGTTTTCATTTCAGAAAATAAATCCTGGATTATCTTCTCAAGGGAATTAGAGATATTTTTGTGTATCTTTTCCTTAAAACTGCCTGGGCATCCCCCACCCTTCAACCCTTGTGGTTCTTATAAAGGTTTAACAACTGGCAGCCCTGGAATCTGATGACCTCTCTTTTTCCTTTGACTAGGTAAGGTAGCACAGCTGCAAGTAAGTTTTCCCACAGACACTGCCAATGGTGATGGTTGGGGAGGGGTGTCCCTCTGTGGACAGAGGCGTAATTCGATCTTCACACAGATCAGACCTGGGCCTTCTCAGAGTTGAGTCTGTTTGCTATATTAAATTACATTCAGTGTTTTCTGTTCTACTCCTCGAACTACTGTTCATGGAGACCACCCAACCTAGAGCACTTCCTAGAGCCCATGGGTCACCCAGGTAGGACCGCCTGCGTGGCCACTCCGCCAACAGGCTGCCTGGAGCAGGCTTCCTCAGAACCCACTGGTGCTGTCTCTGGCAGAACAATTTCACATTTCCAGTGACATCTTATCCCATAAGGAAAGTTAATAATCTCCGGTGAGAAATGTCTTGTGCCGTGAACTGCAGAGCAGGAACTTGAGAAGCAGTCAGGCGAAGTTGAGAGATGGTCAGTTTGGCTTTGGTGCGTTGCTTGTGTTTCGCCGGCCCTAACTGTAAGCCGTATTTCGCATTTGTATTTGTAACTCCTTGTGTCCCCACCATTATCCTCTAGTTCACTGATTTGAACTCTCGTGTGTACCAGACTCAGATGCCAGGGCCTCATCTGTACAGATTTTAATTCGGAAGTCTGGTGCTGCATTTTTAACAAACACGCAGGTGTTCATGATCCAGGCTGTCTAAGGATTGCGCTTTGAGAAAAGCATTGCTAACAAAATGCTGTCACTCAATCCTCTTTCTGTAAATCAAGAGGGATGTATACTTCATAGATTATTTACATATTACTGTGACTTGGTTTAATGTGTGAACCTCCTCTTAAAAACTATAATTTTATTAGGAAATACAGAGAAGAACACCTATTCCAAGATACCTATGCAAAAACAGTTATGATGGATAAATTAATAAAATGAGCAGTCACTGTTAGCATCTGGGGTCCTAGAAATCTTTCCAATGCTTCAATTTCTTCACATTTCAGAAAGCTGTTATTGAGACAGAAAATTTCAAGTAGGAAGGAACCATTAATTTTTGTCTGTAATCCCAGTTAATGGTAGAAAGGTCTTTTAGTGACTACGTTTCTGAAAGTAGAATGCATTAAGCACATATTATGTCAGAGATATTTTTTTGTGTGTGTTTGGTCTGGAAGCCCTCTCATGTGTACTCTGATTAGAAATTAAGTCTCAGAATTCTTTAATTTCTCTAAAGCTATAGAATGTGTCCAATATATTTGAAGGGGAAAAAGAGACTCAAAAATTAAGCTCACAGAAATCACTAGGTTTCTTTAAAAAGTCAGTTCACTCTTACAAATCGAATGGGGATTTAAAGACATTTTAAGATTATTCAGTTTATTACAACTAGTATTATTGCTACTCACGAGGTGTGTTTTGGTACTGAAATGTAGGAATGTATGGTGGTACAATTTTTCTTCATTCCAAATAAAGTAGTAGAAAGATCAAAGGCTGTGAGTCAGGTGACATAGCTTCTAATCTGAAGGCTGGAATTCACTAGCTGCATGACCATTAAGTAAATAAATTAATCCTTTGCGTGTCCCAGACTTTCATAAAACGGAGTTAATGATACTTGTTCTTTTTATTTCAAAGATTTATTAGGCAAGTAAATAAATATAATAGTAAAAAGCTTTGCATATTAGCATATGTTTGTATATAACGTATGATTTCAAAAATATGTTTATATGTGTATGTGCACACACACACACACACACACACACACACACACACATGCACGTGCGCATTTTTTCCTGCAAATCCACAGGTAAGCCATGTGTTGGAGTGGGTCACTGTGTTCTCTGGCTCTGCTAGGCACACTTCTTTCCTACCCTCCGTTGTCACTTTTGGAAATGCAAGAAGGTTCACCATCCAAAGCCAAATTAGTATAAGCTTAATTGGGTTTCCATAAAAACTACATTAAAGATGTGTAATTAAATTACAGTAATAATGACTCATAGGTAACTTTGTTATCAAAGGCTATATTTCCTAGTCATTTCTTGATATTAAATAACAATGTGAAATTTTAATAAATAAGGAAATAAGTTAAATTTTTAAAAATACTATTTTATTGCATAAACAGATTTTGCTGAGAGATCTCTCTCTAAAGGAAGTGTTTCAGATTCACAAACCCTGGATATCTATTGCAGATTGAAGTATCTGTGTTATTAGCAATGGCCATTTCCTGTTGAGCCAGGTATTTTAAATGTAAATACAGACTTGGTTACTCTTTTGAATATACTAAAAGCTTACTATGTGCAAGACAGTGTGCTTGATAATGTAGGAGAACCAAAAATATTTAAATGGTGTTACAAATGAAAAGTACCTTGGGAGAAACACTGATAAAGGAAAATGGAAGTTCCAAAGAGAGGAGTCTTTTGGAAGCTTGGGAGTGTCAGCAGTTGATTCAGAGCTGCTTGAACTAATTTTTAAAGGAATGAGGCTTCAGTTATGTGGGGAAAGAAGAAAGTGCATGGTAGGTGGAGAGAATATTAGAGGCAACTGCAGAGAGGAAGAAAAGAGAGAATATAGAAGAAATAACTAGCCATTTCGCCCATTTTGCTCACATTTCAGGGAGGAAAGAACACCTGTTTAAATTTTAATTTACTGAGGTCACTGTTATGGTCTGAATGTTTGTGTCCCCCCCAAATTCATATATTGAAACCCTAATGCCCAGTGTGATGGTATTAAAAGGTAGGGCTTTGGGGAGGTGGTTAGGTCATGGGAGGAGAGCTCTCTTGAAAGGGATTATTGTCCTTATAAAAGAGACCCCACAGAGCTCCCTTGCCCTGTCTGCTATATGCAAAGATTCACTGTGTAGTGAAAAGATGCAGTCCATGACTCAGGAAACAAGCTTCAGCAGATACTGAATCTTAGTCTTCCCAGCCTCCAGAACTGTGAGAAATGAATGTTTGCTGTTTATAAGCCACCCAGTCTATGGTATTTTGTTATAGCAGTGCAAATGGACTAAGACGCACTTATAATATTCAGAGAAAAATATTTTCAGTTTATTAGAAGTCAGGAGAGAATATTGAATCTACTTTTAAAATATGCTTAAAATAAAGCGGTTCTGTTGTACATGCTCAATTCGAGCTATTTAAGAAAACAGTCGCTTAGCCCTTACAGACCGTGTAAGGGAACACACACTAGACATTGCTGGAACTGCCTTCTGCCCTGGTCCTGACCCGACTGTGTGAATCCAGGCAGGGCATTTAACTTTGCGGAGCCTCATTTTCATGGAGTGTGGGATAGGTAGGGGGAATTGACCTAGGTGATCTCCAACATCCACCTCAGCACTAACTGTTCACGAATTCTTACTTCCAGTATTTGGAGTTATTGATCCATTTTGATATTTAGTTTTTTTTTCTCCACAGGATCGCCAATTCCAGTTCCCCCAAACTCCAATCCCTCCAGAAGCCCACACATTAACCCAGATTGCTAGTATTAGAACCATTATGAAACTGAATTAGGTGGCTGGATATCATTTGCAAGAAATCTTAAGTTTACCAAAGAAAAACATGAAAATGACTTACCCACTTTTGTGTATTTGCATATGTATGTCATTTATGTGACATGAGATCTTAGGTGCCTGAAGATGGGCCTAGAGAGAAGACTTGTAGAGAGGAGACTCTTCACATGCAGGAAGAGATGCTGAGAATATCACCTTGTTCTCTAAGGGAAGCCCAAAGGCCCTGGAGCTTTGCAATTGATTTACATTGCAGACTACAGATAATGCCAAAGAACTAGGAAAAGGGAGGGTATAAATATATTAGTAAGTAGCTAACAAACAGTAAAATAATGGATATGATTAAAATAAAAGCTTATCATGTACTAAGCATTGTACCAAACAGATTTGTCCTTATCTAATTCTCCTGAAGGCTGTATGAGGTAGATATTATTATCAGCCTCATTTTACCAATGGGGTCACTGAGACATGGAGAGCCTCAGAAAAACTGTCTAAGAGTAAACCCTGGCAGAACCAGGATGCAACACTAACTCTAGATTTATTCTCTTTATTGCTTTATCATATTCCCCTGTATCATTTAGTTTAATAGCAAACAGTAAGACCACAAACGATGCTTGCTTGTTAGTTAAACATGTTTTTTTTTTTGCTTCATTATTGATCTCATACTTTACTTATACTATTAAAAGAAGAAGTAAGGTATTTGAAATGTTTCAAGAAGTCACCTCAGTGACTAAACCAACATAGTGTATAGTCAGGACACATTCCCTGCTCTTACACTTTTCTTTCTGTTTTTGATCACTGTGACATCATTCCACTGCACACCTTGCTCCCAGCATTAGCAATCACGATAAGCAGGAAAATTAGCCGTGGCTTCTAAACAAACTCAGGGTTTTTAGGGTGAAATGGTCTCATCCAAGACACTTTCCACCTGCCTGAACCTATCATATAAGCTACCGTGTTTTCTTTCAACTGTGTAACAAATATTATCTTTTATTGGTTAGGGGGAAAAAAGTGGCCAAAAGCACTTAACGCTTCTTTACCTTTTACTGTTTGACAGTTTGAGCACACAATGTGATAGGGTGCTTTGGAATCCTTGATATCATTTCTTCCGTTTGAGCACATGGGTGGAGGAACAAGACAGAGTATTATTTCCTTGCTGGACTCATGTAAAGCCTATCCAGCCAAGGCGATTTCACAGCGCCTGACCGGAACACGCTGGCGGCCGCGCCCACACGTGGGGAAGATGTTTTTGGCTGAGGGTGATGGCTTGAGTCAGTGATTCCTGAAGGCCTTGTATTTGGCATTCTACTTTTCATGTAAATAGTAGCAGAACAGAGCAGGCCTTCATGATTGGACCTTAACTGACTGAGAGATTTTGGTGAGTAAACATCTACCTTGAAGTTAACTCCACCGAGCGTTTTTGTAGGTTAGTGTCTTTTACCTTCTCATTTAGAAGTTTTAGTTGATTGCTCTTTCTCTGATATTCGTTGACCAAATTTCAAGTTGATATTTCTTCCTAAACTACTCTGATGTGTGAATTCAGAAGCATCTTTTTAGCCCAGGATTTCTCTATGATTACTTCTTATATTTTATTTAGTTTCATTTCTTTCAACTAGGTGAAATTTCTTAAGAGCATGTTCCAGATTCTCAAGACTCATTCATTTAGTATTTGGTTGCCTACTGTGAGTGTAGATCAAACATTCATTAACTGTTTAATTGGTTGAGTTCACTGGACTATTGGCTGACTCCTTGGAAGTAATAAACAGGTATTTAGAATGGGCTGATTAGCTCAGTGTGTAAGTGCATCGTGTTGTCCATTTGGGGGTTGTTCTGCGGGGGGGCAGGGGTGGTGTCGGTCCCTCAGTTCAATGTATGAATGGTCACTATTGTATTCCTCACAAAACTGTGAGCCTAACTGCAGGTAAGAGGCTGTAACTGGATCAGTAGTAAAGAACATCAGCCCAAGGGGTGAGCCAAAACGGTGGTTCAGGAATGACCCTCACAAATTAAATATTTGAGAGCAAGTAGAATAACAAAATAAATGTCTTTCTTTCTTCTTCTCTATATCTCCCTAGTTCCTTCATCTCCTCTACCTCTTCTTTTTCTTCCTGTCTTCAAAAAGTATTGACGGAGTCCCTTCATGGGCCAGACACAGGGCTAGAGGGAAGAAATGCAATTGCAAATAAAGATAACACCCTGACTCTGCTCACATTTCAGTGGAGGAGATGAACAAGCGGGTTATAATCAGTTCTATGCACAGTAACATAGGAACATACAATCCAAGTTCAGCTGAGTGAAGGTGGTGGCAGGGATGTAACCACAGAAGAGTGAATGAATGCTTTCTATGGAGAGAATAGCACGCGGGAAGGCCTAGAGGCGAGAGAAGAGAAGCCTGATTAGGAGAGAGAGAGAATAATGTTAGTATGGAAGTTGGGGTCCAGAGCAAGAGGGATGAGAGTTGATGCTGAAGTGGAATTATAACCACATTATTATGAAAAACTTTATAAACCTTATTAGGGAATTGAGACTTTACCCCATGAAAAAGAGTGGGAATTTTAATCCAATGTGTGGCATGCTCAGATCTGTGTTCTTAACAGTTCATACTGACTGGGCTGGGAGCTAGTAAAAGAGAAGAGGCACAGAGATAGGATATTAACAGTAAGGGTTAAAATAGATTTGGGGGATATCAGCAGGACTTGGGATCTGGCAAAATGTAGGACTTGGGGTCTGGTGAGGGAGAGTGAGTCAAAGGTGTACATATTTCTGACTTGGGCCTGTAGCTCCACTTACTAAAATAGGAATCAAAGCAGGAGCAAGTTAGGGAAGGGAAATTAATGAATTCAGTTTTAGCTCTGATGAATTTGACATGCAAAAAGGGGATTCAAGTCAAAATGCCCAATAGACATTTCTTGTTCATAATGAGCTTATAATCATGTTGCACATTTTCGTAGGGGTTTTCCATTGCTGTTTATGACCCCCGTTGTTATTATAGTTAACGTTATCTATTTGCTTAAACAAAGCCTGTGATGGACATGGTCACATGAGCTATGCCTCTTCCCTTGAGATTAGGGCATGAATAGGTAGATGAGCTCTAATTAAAAAACAATTAGAAAATGAAAAGAATCATGTTTAGCGAAGGACTATATATGTATTGCAAATAACAAGTTTTATAGGATTGCAAATAACAGAGAGGTTAAATTGGGCTAGGGAAGGCTTCAGGTACAAAATAGGACTTGATAAGATACAGACAGGGGAAGATGAGGAAGATAGGAATTCCTAATTTGGGGGCAGAAATGAAGGGAAAAGAGGCAATTTTATTCATAGTTTTAATGTAAGGTATGCCTTGAAAAATGGTGCTATCTAAGCAAATATTTGCCCATCATGTTTCCTGTAAAAAGGATGACAGTTTACTAGTATATATCCATTCAGAGATATAATTTCTACCTTTGGCTTTAGTACCTTGTACCTATGTAAAAAGTTTACTGAACTGGCCATGAAGTGTGGGGTCTCTTAGAAAATACCAGGTGGGTAGAGTTGCTCTGCATGTATTGGTTTTGCCCCGCCTATGCCTCTGATTTCCTAAACAGGTCTATGTAAGCTTGTTCCCTGAGGGTTTGTTTTCTTCTCTGTAGTTATTAAAAATGATTTGAAAATGTATTAATATGGGATGTTTGACACTGCTATATTTAAAGTAGCCAAATTGGCATATGTGTTCTAAAATCCCATGATAGGGCAGTGCTGTCTGACAGAAATATTAAGAGACACAAATATGAGCCACATATATAATTTTTACATTTTTAACACTTATATTTTGAAAAGTAACAGGAAACAGATGACAATAATATATTTATTTAAGTGGATATATCTGAAATATTACCATTTCAACACAATGACATAAAAATAGTGAGATATTTTACTTTTACTATAACTGTAAAATATGGTATTGTTAAATATATAATATGTCTCAATTAAGATTAGGCTTATTTCCAATCTTCAAGACCTACAGGTGACCACCACATCGGATAGCAGAGGTCTAATGGTCAGAGTGGAAGCCTCACATTTTTGGCCTTTTATATTTGGATTCTAATACTCACATTGCCTATTACTGCACCCCTTTGGTCAGCTCTGCAGATTAATGTTTTGGCTCTTTCTGAAAAATAATTTCCAGCAGCAGAGGAAATAAAGAAAAAAACACAAAGGATAATTAACTTGTAATAAACACTTTGGGGGCTCCAGGCAAAGGGCTGGACACTTGATATTCATTATCTCATTAGACACTTCATCAGCTGCTTGTAGTGAGATAGGCATATACAAATAAATCTGTAGACAGACAGACGAATAAGTAAATGAGGAATCAGTTATCACATAATAAATCCAATGGGCAAGGAAATTGAAATTCAGAGACATTAAGTAAATTGCCCAAGATCACAGAGCTATTCCGTGGCAGACCATGAATCAGCCTCTATCTGTCTGACTCAGGCTAGTGCACCTTCCACCTTACTTTGCTGTCTGCTGAAGCATATCCCTGGTTTAGCTCAAATTTTCAGTACATGGGAATCACCATATGATTTTGCTGTGGAGACCAAGCTCTTGGCAAGATCTTGTAACAGAAAGATACCAAAGAGAGAATTATTTTAAAGACATGTTCCTGGACCTGACTCTGTACATCCTCAAGTTTAGCAAGGAAAAAACAGTTCTATTAGATTACTCAGAAAAGGCTAATGGAAACTTTGTGGAGGAAAATACAAAGAATGGATTGAGTCTGAATAAGGAGTAAAAATATCAGCCTAATCCATATTCTGCATTTAATTCACTAATACACCTTAAAACTCAGTTGGAAGATTTCTTATCCCAAATATCTGACAAGTGAAAGGTGAGAGTTAGCATACGGCATTATGTAAACAACAGTGAGTCATTTTTTTTTACTGGGATTTCAAAATCTACCTTCTGTACTCTTTATCCTATCTATACAGCCCTACAATCTCACAGAATGTGGCACTGGGGACAGATTCTCACAGGATCTGGCACAGAAGAGTGTTTTTCACACTTTAGCATGCATAAAAATCACCTAGAAAGCTTATTAAAATAAATTCTCATGCGGGACGCCTGAGGAGAGAGAGCTCTAAGGAGATGCCGATGACGCTCGTCCATGGAGCACACTTTTGTGCTGTAACGGTTCGGATGGTGAGGGATGGGTGACGTAGCCGAATCATAAAGTTAACTTGTCATTTGCTTCCTGAAAGCATCTGCATTCCCTGCTCCATCCTCCTTTTGACTCAGTCCTCCAGAATTTTGTAGACTCCAGTAAGGAAGATTTCAATTTGTTCAAAGAAAAAGCAGGCATGACTTCCATAAGTCCTTAATTCTCATTTGAATACTGACCATATAGCCATAGACCACTATATGGCAAAGGCAGATGCAGCCCTGGGGTCAGTCAGAGTAAGAGAAAGTCCAGAGACATTATCAGAGAGTTCTAGAATCTCTGAACTTGTGCAAATCTTCTGATCTGGAATGTTGATATCCTAGAACACTGACAAAACAAAATATTAAATTGAGAAGTGTAGTGGTCTCTGGAGAATTGCAGTGAGTAAGATGAGTTGGAAATAGGAAACTGGCATATATTCTGATTCTCCAAATTAAGAGAGAAAGCTGTTCCTGCTATCAATAGCACCAGAGCAATGCCCTTACTTTGGGGTTATTCATGAGAAATGGTCCATGATTATTTCTTCGTAACATTTTTTGAGTACTGTAAGAAAAAATGGGGGTCCATTGAACCCATCATGGCTTCTATAAAAACAAGACATCCTGTTCTCTTGTTTGAGTGGGTTTCTGAACCATGAGATTAGAAAGTGTGATAAAAAAGTAAAAGCAGAGACAAATACTATATGATCTCTTGTACGTGGAATCCAAGGGAAACAAAACAAAACAAAACAAACCAAGCTCATAGATACAGAGAACAGACTGGTGGTTGCCAGAGTTGGGGGTGGGGGCGTGGGAGAAATGGGTGTACTGTTTGGTTGGTTGATTTTTAAGTAAATTGTTTAAATTTCAAAGAAAAGTAAAAGATATAAGCATAGTTGACAACTACTTTTATGTTTTCTTATGGAGAAAATGAAGAAGCTTACCAGATGTAAGGACAATAAAAACCGAACGGCCAATGTAATCGATTGTAAGATTTCTGTCCCTCTAGAATAGGTGGTTATTAGAATGCCACACCTTTGTCCTTGGCTTCTTTCTCCATTCTAAAGCAAGAGGCGGATAAAACTGTAATGACATGCTCATGAAATTTATAGATAATAAATTAGGGAGAAAGCATGATTATTCTGATTAGTACTAGAGTTAGGGCTGAAATTTTGGAGTGAAAGGCTCATTCTAGTAAAATGAGTTTGGACAGCAACTGCACATGTAAAACATGAGAAATTTGGTATAGTAGTATGTATTATAAAGAATATGGATATACGGAAAAAAACTCCATATAAGTCAGTGGTGGGGCAAAACCAAACCAAAATAAAAAGCCAAAGCAAGGCTTGATTATATCAGTTAAAACTACAATATTTAGAACAAGGCAATCCATTGTTCTGCTTTACCTCTAGTTACATTAGAAATATAATATTTAGTTAGTTTCAGAACCGTATTTTATAATGGATATAGACAAACTACAGTAAGCTCAGACAACAGTTGTTAGGAGAGGTATAGATTTGGAAATCATGTCCTATGAGGAAATGTGTTTACTTTATCTACAAAAAAAAATGTGTTTACATTGCTGCATTTCAACCCCATCTACTCACTCTTGTCACAGTTAGATTCTCAAGAGACTTAAGACAAAGATAATTCCAGCAAATACACATTCATTATTCTCTTTTCATTTTCTGTTTACTTCCTAACCCCAGATATATGGGCTGGATCATAATAACTACCTCAAGTATTCCATTTACTGTGAACCCTTAAAATCAAGTTAAAGCCTTGTGGTGGTTTCCTTCCCCATTGTTCTTCCTATGGCCCCTGTTCATCTTCAGAACTAAAGATACCTCCATGGGAGAAAGTTTTCTCACTTGGGAAAGGAAAAAATAGAGCAACTGTGGAGAAAGGGCCCATTCCGTCTAAAGTGGCATGTTAGATGACTTAAGATATTTGAAATGTTATCACTTGGAAAACATGTTCTGTTATGAATAGTTCTGTGGATAAAATTTGTGCCCAAGGCTGGAAGTAGTAGTGAAAGAGACATTTTGGCCCAATATAGAGAAGAACTTGAGGAAAATGACCATTGGCTTGTATGTCCTTTCAGTGCCTGTCGCAGGCTATGGCATGCAGTAATTAAAAAAAAAATACTTGTAGGTGTGTTGAATGAGTAAATAAATGACTCACAAGAGGAAATGGGCTATTTGCATAAGTCACAGGAGATACGTAAGTAAATGATCAGGTGTGCTAGAGTAGTTCATGCAATAGGTGGGTCTAAATAATTGTTAAGATCTCTTCAACCTGAAAATTTGGGATTCTTCGTTAAGTAACTATCCCTTCTTCTACTAATAACACATCTCTCCCTTTTTGTTGTTTTTGCCCAAACCCTCATTTGGATATTCCTAGAACTTAATCTGAAACCCCTAACTGTGTTCTGTGATCTGGTGATGTGAGACATTTAAGGCAAGATTTCTGACTTACATGTTCATAATATATTTTGTCAATACGTTAAGCTTAGATGCCATTAGGTGACTAGACAGAACAAACAGTGGGGCACACATTTTGTTACTTTATTTTTCCTGGGAGAATATTGCCTTGCCCTTTATTGCTTTCATTCTCTAAGAAAACCTAATGTAAAAACCAAACATTTTCTAGTCCAACAAACCTGGTTATGAATTTCAGCTCCGCCACTTAACAGCTACACCACCTCAGGTAAGCACTTTACTTTTCTGACACTTAATTTCCTCTTCCATGAAATTGGATAATAGTAGTTGCCTTTCACAAGATTTGTATGGAGTCTAAATGAGATATTGGACCTTAAATGTCTACCGTAATTACTGGCATATTGTAGGCTCTAGAAATGGTGAAGGCAATGCTGATGATGTTGATAAGGATGATTAAGTACCTGCTGGTTTCTTCTTCTCTGGAGAATATCCAATTCCAAGGGGTATTATAGATGCGAAAAGAACAATCTGAAGGCATTAGCTATTTTTAGTATTTTTCATGAGGTTTTATTAAGTGGTTTGAGCAAACAGAAGAATATGTCATTTGCTTATAAAATGCCAAGACATTCACACTATTGCCTTTGCAGGGAAATCAGCATTCAATCCAATCATACTGACAAATTATACTGAGTGGACCACAGTGAAAGGACAGCCTAGAGTTATGTTAAGGAAAACATAGCTTGGCCCAAGCCCATCCAGTTGTAAATAAATTTGAACCTATTTTGATTGAGAGTTGATAGGATTCTTTATCATCCTTGGGAGGAAGAGGAGGAGACTATCAAGGACGTATACATAAAATATTTACACAAGTCTTTGATACATGAATGAATTAGGTCCTCTGAAACAAAGCCTGCTTTTGCCTTTACTACTTTGTTTGTTTCATGAGCAAACATATTGCTCATGAAAAACTAGAACTGGAAAGCCTTTTCTACATTTGTCACTAATTTGGTTGCTTCATTTGGAGCCCATGACAGTTTTAAGTGAAGGAAATAAAGAGATCTTAATATGGCCATGCTGATTTTTCTGCCAATCTAAAAATAGTGAGGACCACCACGCAATAAATCTGAGTTGGAAGACCAGCATTGTCCCTGACCTAAGACGGCCGGGATGAATGGGGCTGGGGAGGCGGTAGTCTCATTGCGCTCACAAACCTAGGCACTCTGAATCCCAGCAGGTTGGACATTTATGTCTGTCATCTTTCAATGATGCTGAGTTTAAATGGCATAAAAAAGCAAAACAATTAGTTCTTTTGATTCTGAGATGAATGCTGTCTAGAGCAGTTGTAGGATTGGCACCAAAGAAACCAAAAAACATTTGAAGTGGGCTACCTTCTGACATTCAATGCTGAAAATGTAGTCAAGAGCTCAGTAAGAATCCAATAGGGGATATAAAACTGTGGTTATTTAAAAGTACAAATCTGGTATATCTTTCAAGTATTAAAAACAGACATTCTCCTTGGCAGCTGTCAGAAGAAATGTGTCTTAGCAAATTTCCTGACTGAGCTAAAGTATTTAGCATTTACTTAAAGATTTTGAAGCGATGGCCCAAATTGTAATTACATATTTGTTACTGGCACTGAATTCTTTCTTTCCAGGAAACAGATGGAAGAGCAAATCTGAACGTGATAAAAATTTCATTCTTCACCAATATAGAAAACCACTCAATGGTACATTTTCATTCCTACTCTATTGTCACTCACAGTACAAGTTTTATCAATATTTCCTATTCATGCCCCAAAACAAACAATAGCTCATACTTGAAAACACATGCCTCCGAGATGCAATTTTATCTATATCTTGAATGTTTTATATTGCAATACTTTTGGATGCAGGGAACCCAACTAAAAATCTGAACTGTTGATGGCAGTTAATATTCAGATAAAGTTTGAAAATGACAGCCAGGAAGAGGGAAGAGTGATGAGATTTGGCATCAGTCAAAATCTAAGCAACATATATTATTTTGTTCCAGTTTTTTTTTTTAAGTACAAACCTCTCAACGCAGGAGCTGTTTTGGGTCTATCCCAACACAGACTGAGGGGACGAAGAAAGATCCATTACTCTTCCAGTCACAGGAAGCTGCCTCCCTTTAAATGGTTTATGAGCAGCTTAGCTCTTAGTCTGCCTGGCACAGTTGGGTATATTATTTTGCTCAATCAACCAACCATTTCAGCCAAATAACTCACTTGGCTATTTTTTTATTTTGGTTTTATTGGATTTGATAAGCTATTGGATTAAATTCTCCAAATCAGCTGGTTGTACCACTGGCTCTGACTCACTATTTAGGCTTAGTAGAGACCCTCCATAGAGTTAAAAACCACATGTAATTCAAAATAGACCAAATAAACGTTAGTGAGTATCTGTGCATATATATTATACAAAGACCTAGCTCTACCTCTTACTGCTTCTACATCTTTGGGTTGGGATAGGGAGTTCTGCAGCTTTGTTAACCTTGTTCATCTCTCATTGGCAGAAGTTATAGTATTTTCACTGATGTGTCAAATTCATCATCATTACCATTCAGCTTCAGCAGTAGAAAGTCCCAGAACAAAACAGGAGAATGAAGAATCTATTTTTATTCCTTCCTATCTTATGTAAAACAAAAATCAATCAACTTTTTCTCTTCCTAATTGAGAGGCACACTTTTGAACACATGGTATGTGTTGTTAAACAAAGGAGTGTCTGGTAACTCTCACTGAAGAGTCTGTCAGCTTTTACTGTCGCTGAAATTAGAGCTTGACCAAATTCTTTAGTGAACTTGATGTAGAAACTCTTTCTCTCCTCTTCTTTTCCTCTTTCTACCATTCTTCTTCCTTCCTTTTGTTTTTAAACAAAATACAAACATAAAAATTCCATTTTCCAAAATTTCCCCTGGGGTACGTACTCACAGCTAATTTCTGAAGCTAGGGCAGATACCCCTAAGAGTTGATCAGAGAGCTGGAGGATCTTTACTGCTATGATAGATTTAAAAGTCTAAGATAATAGAGTTTGAGAATGAGGCGATGATGGAGAAAGTAATCTGTTATGTGATGCATGAAACTCATAAATGTCTGAGAAGATTCTTTGGGGGGAATATAGAAAACAAATATGGCAATTAAGGGAATTAATGAAAATGTAAGTCTAAATTAAATGGAAAGAGCGCTGGTTTATATTTCCATATTTGCAAGTATTAGAATTAGTGTTGGATGTAGGGATGAGTCACCTGATTGTGATATAGTCTGAGCCAGTATTAGAATCATCAGTGTGTCACAAAGGACTGAGCATTATTTCCAAGGAAGAATATGGCAGAGCAGCTACCTTGGTATTAGTGAATACTAGAATCTGGAGAAGGGAAAGAATTTCCTAGGCTTATCAGTCAGAGGGTGAGTCTATTTGGTTGTTAGGAAGGGGACATATAATTTAAGGCCCTAGGTGGGGCATTTCTCTGAGTGAAAGGGGATGCTATTAATATTTATGCTGAGACAACATGCATAAACTGAGATACTACTGGATAAATTGGGTGTATGTCACCCTCCTGATGGGCAGAATGCTAGGAAGCAAACCTCTCTGGAAGGACCATATTAGTGGTCACTTTAATAGCTGCTGTAGGATTTGTGTGGTGCTTGCTGATCAGGCTTAGTGTCTAGCTCTTGGTTCAATGGGCGTTCTCTAGTCTCTTTTCAGAAGTTTTCTTACAACTACTGTCTCCATGAATACTGAGGTCAAAGTACTGTGATTTATTATTTCTGTCACCTACCACGTGTTAGGCATTGCTCTGAGTCAAAATAAATCCAGTGTTAGAATTGCAGAAGGAGCATTAATGGATTCCTGTTCAAGCATAATTTGATCACAGATTACAGTGTCTCCCTTCCCTTTCAAGTTCTTAGAAATTTTAGGGGAGAAAAGTCTTTAGCTGTTTTAGGAGAAAAGGAATTCTAGGTGGATCACAAATTAAGAAATTCCTGAAAAATAGGAAAGAGATCAGATTTGATTGAAGAAAGATATCATACTATGAAACATGCATAAGAGACTCAGAGAATACAGTCTGGTCACAGGACTACATATCATGTTGTTCAATTTCTCTTTTTCATCTGATGATATCTAGGCCCAGAGAAAAGAAGTGACTACTGGGATTTCAGACCTCTCTAGAATTGGGACTTGTCTCCTGACAACACATGCAGGTTTCTTTCTACTTACTGCTCACTACTTTCTCCAAAATTCAGGTTGCAACTTGGTCTTATTGAAAGGTTTTGCTCTTCCAAAAATAAACTCAACACTTAAAATATCTGGTGTGCAGAAATAACTAAAGTGATCCATCAATTAAAGAAAAATACGGTTAAATAAATGTTTTTAATGATGTAAAATAGCCTAGAAAAGATATCTATGACAGTTACTCTGAAGAGATGAAATACTTTGATCTTCCTAATAGCAATCCTTACCCACATTGCAACTAAAGCATAAAGATGACATGATATCAAGCAACTGTGTTTTAAAAGGTTTCAAATATTAAAATGTTAGAAATCTACTATTGACCAATACCACCAGTATATAAACAGCAAGTTTTATTCTCCATTCAAGAAGTTAATTTTAGTATTGAATGAATAAGATTTATAGTACTTTTTATTGTTGTATAGAATCTTCTCAATTATATGTGGTAACAGACCAGAATTTTTCCAGCGATTGCAGTCTGATACTTGTGTAAATTTATTTTTTGTCTTTTCACTTTCTAATGGTGTCTTATTTATTTATTTATTTATTTATTTATTTATTTATTTATCATTAATATACAATCTTTCGAAGGTTTCACATGAACAACATTGTGGTTAGCACGTTCACTCATATTATCAAGTCCCCCCCATACCCCATTGCAGTCACTGTCCATCAGCATAGTAAGATGCTATAGATTCACTACTTGTCTTCTTGGTGCTATACAGCCTTCCCTGTGACCCCCCTACATTATGTGTGCGAATCACAATGCCCCTTAATCCTCTTTTCCCTCCCTCCCCACCCCCTTCCCTTTGGTAACTGCTAGTCCCTTCTTGGAGTCTGTGAATCTGCTGATGTTTCGTTCCTTCAGTTTTGCTTTGTTGTTATATTCAACAAATGAGTGAAATCATTTGGTACTCGTCTTTCTCCAACTGGCTTATTTCACTGAGCATAATGCACTCTAGCTCCATCCATGTTGTTGCAAATGGTAGGATTTTTTTTCTTCTTATGGCTGAATAATATTCCATTGTATATGCATACCACTTCTTTATCCATTCATCTCCTGATGGACCCTTAGGTTGCTTCCATATCTTGTCTGTTGTAAATTGTGCTGTGATATACATAGGGTTGCTTATGTCTTTTTGAATCAGGGATCTTGTTTTCTTTGGGTAAATCCCTAGGAGTGGAATTCCTTGGTCAAATGGTATTTCTATTTTTAGTTTTTTGAGGAACCTCCATGTTGCTTTCCACAAAGGTTGAACTAATTTACATTTCCACCAGCAGTGTAGGAGGGTTCCCCTTTCTCTGCATCCTAGCCAATATTTCTTGCTTCTTGTCTTTTGGATGTTGGCTATCCTAACTGGTGTGAGGTGATATCTCATTGTAGTTTTAATTTTCATTTCCCTGATAATTAGTAATGGGGAGCATCGTGTGCCTGTTGGCTACCTGAATATCTTCTTTGGAGGAGTATCTGTTGAGATTCTCTGCCTTATTTTTTTTTTTACTTTGGTATTGTTAATGTACAATCACTTGCACAACATTATGGTTACTAGACCCCCTATTATCAAGTCCCCTCCACATACCCCCACTACAGTCACTGTCCATCAGCATAGTAAGATGCTATAGAATTATTACTTGTCTTCTCTATAAATATTGCCTTTCCCATGTCCCCTGCCACTGCATTATGTGTACTAATCGTAATGCCCCTTTTCCCCCCTTATCTCTCCCTTCCCACCCATCCTCCTGGAGTCCCTTTCCCTTTGGTAACTGTTAGTCCATTCTTGGGTTGTGTGAGTCTGCTGCTGTTTTTTTTTTCTTTCACTTTTTTTCTTTGCTCTTATGCTCCTCATATGAGTGAAATCATTTGATACTTGTCTTTTTCCACTTGGCTTATTTCACTGAGCATAATACCTTCTAGCTCCGTCCAAGTTGTTGCAAATGGTAGGATTTGTTTTCTTCTTATGGCTGAATAATATTCCATTGTGTATATGTACCACATCTTCTTTATCCATTCATCTACTGATGGACACTTAGGTTGCTTCCATTTCTTGGCTATTGTAAATAGTGCTGCGATAAACATAGGGGTGCATATGTCTTTTTCAAACTGGGCTGCTGCATTCTTAGGGTAAATTCCTAGGAGTGGAAATCCTGGGTCAAATGGTATTTCTATTTTGAGTTTTTCGAGGAACCTTCATACTGCTTTCCACAATGGTTGAACTAGTTTACATTCCCACCAGCAGTGTAGGAGGGTTCCCTTTTCTCCACATCCTCGCCAACATTTGTTGTTGTTTGTGTTTTGGATGTTGGCCATCCTCACTGGTGTGAGGTGATATCTCATTGTGGTTTTAATTTGCATTTCTCTGATGATTAGTGATGTGGAGCATCTTTTCATGTGCCTGTTGGCCATCTGAATTTCTTCTTTGAGAAGTGTCTATTCATGTCCTCTGCCCATTTCTTAATTGGATTATTTGCTTTTGTTTGTTAAGGTGCGTGAGTTCTTTATATATTTTGGATGTCAACCCTTTATCAGATACGTCATTTATGAATATATTCTCCCATACTGTAGGATGTCTTTTTGTTCTACTGATGGTGTCCTTTGCTGTACAGAAGTTTTTAGTTTGATATAGTCCCACTTGTTCATTTTTGCTTTTGTTTCCCTTGCCCAGGGAGTTATGTTCATGAAGAAGTTGTTCATGTTTATGTCCAAGAGATTTTTGCCTATTTTTTTTCTAAGAGTTTTATAGTTTCATGACTTACATTCAGGTCTTTGATCCATTTTGAGTTTACTTTTGTTTATGGGGTTAGACAGTAATCCAGTTTCATTCTCTTACATGTAGCTGTCCAGTTTTGCCAACACCAGCTGTTGAAGAGGCTGTCATTTCCCCATTGTATATCCATGGCTCCTTTATCATATATTAATTGACCATATATGCTTGGGTTTATGTCTGGGCTCTCTATTCTGTTCCACTGGTCTGTGGGTCTGTTCTTGTGCTTGTATCTTTGTAGTACAGCTTGAAGTAAGGGAGCAAAACTCCCCCTGCTTTATTCTTCCTTCTCAGGATTTCTTTGGTCATTCAGGGTCTTTTGTGGTTCCATATGAATTTTAGAACGATTTTCTCTAGTTTATTGAAGAATGCTGTAGGTATTTTGATAGGGATTTCATTGAATATTTAGATGGCTTTAGTTAGGATAGCCATTTTGACAATATTAATTCTTCCTAGCCAAGAGCATGGGATGAATTTCCATTTATTAATGCCCTCTTTAATTTCTCTTAAGAGTGTCTTGTAGTTTTCAGGGTATAGGTCTTTCACTTCCTTGGTTAGGTTTATTCCTAGGTATTTTATTCATTTGGATGCGATTGTGAATGGAATTGTTTTCCTGATTTCTCTTGCTGTTAGTTCACTATTAGTGTATAGGAATGCAACAGATTTCTGTGTATTAATTTTGTATCCCACAACTTTACTGAATTCAGATATTAGATCTAGTAGTTTTGGAGTGGATTCTTTAGGATTTTTTATGTACACTCTCATGTCATCTGCAAACAGGGACAGTTTGACTTCTTCCTTACCAATCTGGATGACTTTTATTTGTTGTGTGTCTAATTGCTGTGGCTAGGACCTCCAGAACTGTGTTGAATAACAGTGGGCAGAGTGAGCATTCTTGTCTTGTTCCTGTTCTTAAATGTAAAGCTTTCAGCTTCTCACTGTTAAGTATGCTGTTGGCTGTGGGTTTGTTGTATATGGCCTTTATTCTGTTTAGGTTCTTGCCCTCTATATGCATCTTGTTGAGAGTTTTTATTATGAATAGATGTTGAATTTTGTCAAATGCTTTTTCAGCAACTATGGAAATGATCATGTGATTTTTGTCCTTTTTGTTGATGTGGTGGATGAAGTTGATGGACTTCAAATACTATAACACCCTTGTATCCCTGGAATAAATCCTACTTGATCATGATGGATGATCTTTTTGATGTAGTTTTTAATTTGGTTTGCTAATATTTTGTTGAGTATTTTTGCATCTATGTTAATCAGGGGAATTGGTATGTAATTTTCTTTTTTTGTTGTGTCTTTGTCTGGTTTTGGTATTAGAGTGATGCTGGCCTCATAAAATGAGTTTGGAAGTGTTCCCTCCTCTAATACTTTTTGGAAAACTTTAAGGAGGATAAGTATTAGGTCTTCTCTAAATGTTTGATAATATTCAGCAGTGTTCAGATGCCATCTGGTCCAGGTGTTTTGTTCTTAGGTAGTTTTTGATTACTAATTCAATTTCATTGCTTTTAATTGATCTGTTCAGATTTTCCGTTTCTTTCTGGGTCAGTCTTGGAACATTGTGTTTTTCTAGAAAGTTGTCCATTTTTTCTAGGTTGCACAATCTGTTATCATATAATTTTTCATAGTATTCTTTAATAGTTCTTTGTATATCCATGGTGTTCATATTGATTTTTCCTTTCTCATTTCTGAATCTGTTTATGTGTGTAGAGTCTCTCATTTGTTCTTGATAAGTTTGGCTAGAGGTTTATCTATTTTGCTTATTTTCTTGAAGAACCATCTCCTGCTTTCATTAATTCTCTGTATTGTTTTATTCTTTCAATTTCATTTATTTCTACTCTGGTCTTTATTATGTTCCTCTTTGTACTGACTTTGGGCCTCCTCTCTCTTCTTTTTCTAGTTTCATTAACTGTGAGTTTAGACTCTTCATATGGGATTGTTCTTTTTTCCTGAGGTAGCCTGTTTCCTCTTAGAGTGGCCTTTGCTGCATACCAAAGATTTTGGGGTGTTGAGTTGTTGGTTTCATTTGTGTTCATCTATTGCTTGATCTCTGTTTTTATTTGGTCATTGATCCACTGATTATTTAGGAGCATGTTGTTAAGCCTCCTTGTGTTTGTGGGCTTTTTTGTTTTCGTTACATAATTTTGTAGTCTGAGAAGTTTTTGGCACAATTTCAATCTTTTTGAATTTGCTGAGGTTGCTTTTGTGGCCTAGTATGTGGTCTATTCTGGAAAATGTTCAATGTGTACTTGAGAAGAATGTGTATCCTGTTGCTTTATTGTGGAGTGTTCTATAGATATCTGTTAGGACCATCTGTTCTAATACGTTGTTCAGTGCCTCTGTCTCCTTGCTTATTTCTGTCTTGTTGATCTGTCCTTTGGAGTGAGTGGTGTGCTGAAGTCTCCTAAAATGAATGCATTGCATTCTATTTCCCCCTTTAATTCTGTTAGTATTTGTTTCACATATGTACGTGCTCCTATGTTGGTGCATAGATATTTATAATGGTTATATCCTCTTGTTGGACTGACCCCTTTTATCATTATGTAATGTCCTTCTTTATCTCTTGTGACTTTCTTTGTTTTGAAGTCTATTTTGTCTGATACAAGTACTGCAACTCTTGCTTTTTTCTCCCTATTGTTTGCATGAAATATCTTTTTCCATCCCTTCACTTTTAGTCTGTGTATGTCTTTGGGTTGAAGTGAGTCTCTTGTAGGCAACGTATTGATGTGTCTTGTTTTTTACCCATTCAGTAAATATATGTCTTTTGATTGGTGCATTCACACCATTTACATTTAGGGTGATTATCAATAGGTTTGTACTTATTGCCATTGCAGCTTTAGATTCGTGATTACCAAAGGTTCAAGGGCAGCTTCTTTAAGTTAGACTATCCAATAGTCTAACTTAACTCACTTAGTATGCTATCAAACACAACCTAAAGGTTTTTTTTTCTCCCTTCTTTTTCTTCCTCGTCCACTCTTTATATATTAGGTGTCATATTCTGTACTTGTTGTGCATCCCTTGACTGACTTTCTGGGTACTTGATTTAATTTTGTATTTGCTTAGTAATTAATTGGTCTAGTTCCTTCACTGTGGTTTTTTTTTTCCTCTGGTGACAGCTGTTTAGCCTTCCATCTATAGCAGTCCCTTTACAATACACTATAGAGGAGGTAAATTGTCTCAACTTTTGCTTATCTGGAAGTTGTTTAAACCCTGCTTCAAATATAAACTATAAACTTGCTAGGTAGAGTATTCTTGGTTGGAGGCCCTTTTGTTTCATTGCATTAAATATATCATGCCACTCCCTTCTTGCTGGTGAGGTTTCTGTTGACATGTCTGATGATAACCTGATGGGTTTTCTTTTGTATGTGGTCTTTTTCTCTCTCTGGCTGGTTTTAATATTCTGTCATGGTCTTTGATCTTTGCTGTTTTAATTATTATATATCTTGGTGTCGTCTTTCTTGCGTCCCTTGCTTGTATTAGGAGATCTGTGCATTTCCATGGCCTGAGAGACTAGAGACTATTTCCTTCCCAGATTGGAGTGGTTTTCAACAATTATTTCCTCAAAGAAATATTCTTTCCCTTTGTCTCTCTTCTTTTTCTAGTACCCCTGTAATGCAAATATTGTTTTGTTTGGATTGGTCACACCCTTCTTTCATTCCTAGAGGTCCTTTAGCCTCTCTGTGCCTCAGCTTCTTTGTATTCCTGTTCTCTAATTTCTGTTTAATTTACTCTCCCTCCACCCCATCTAATCTGCTTTTAAATCCGTCCATTGTATGCTTCATTTCAGATACTATATTTTTCAGTTTCTATCTCTTTCTTGAAGTCTTCCCTGAGGTCTTGAATATTTTTCTGTAGCTCCATGAACATGTTTATGATTTGTATTTTGAAATCTTTATCAAGAAGATTGGTGTTTTCAGTTTCACTTAGCCCTCTTTCTGGTGTTTGAGGGATTTCAGTTTGTAAAAGTTTCTTTTGCCATTTCATATTTCTAATGATTACTATGGAATAATAACTTTGTGTAGGTGGCGCCCTCTAGTGCTGAGAAGCTCTACTCTCTGGAGCTGCCTAGCACCTGGAGCAATGGCAGGGGTTGCAAGCAAGCAGTGCCAGTGCCTGCCAGGAGGAAGGAGCTCTTTTCTGCTTCTCAGCTGCCTGCCTCCACTGCCAGGGCCAATAGGCCAAGCATGCAGGGAGGAGCCTCTGCGTTATGCCCTTGTAGCTGCTATAGGCCGGGCCGCCCTCCGGCTGGCCTGGCGCAATGGCAGGTGCAGCAGGTGTGTAGACCGGCATCTGCTCGGAAGAAGGAGCGGCAGGCAGTGTATCACAGTGGGGGGCTTCGCTTTTGTGTTGCCAGCCTGAGGAATGGAGCACCTGAGGCTCCTGAAAGTTCCCAACTTGCTGAACTGAGTGTACTGGGATGATTTTGTCCGCTTGTCCTTTCTCCTGAGCAGTAAGCTCTGTGTAATCTTTGCCCCTTTAGCAGCCCTCTTGCTATTGGGAAGTCTTTCAAAGTTCCTACCTTTCTTTTTTCCCAGAGTGGCCAGTTGTGGCTCCTGTTCTCCACAAGCCACTGGAATCTCAGTCTCTGAGTATTCTGCCTCTCTTTGTTTTCCAACCCCACTAATCTCCATTGCACCATGTAATGTTGGTTCATGCTCCAGGAGCAGATCTCTAGGGGTGGGTGTTTAGCATCCTCAGTTTCTACTCCCTCGCCACTCCATTTCTCTTCCTCCGGAGTGTTGGCTGGGTGGGAGAAGAGCTTGGGTCTCGCCGGATCATGGCTTTGCTACTTCACCCTTTTCCATGAGGTCTTCTCCTTTCCCCAGATGTAGGCCGTCTGTTGCTGTCTTCCTTCTCGTCACTCTTTCAGGATTAATTGTATCTGCTGTATTTTCATGTTATATGTGGTTTTGGGAGGTTTCTGCCTCACTTCTCATGCTGCCATCTTTTTCCAAGAATCTCCTTTATGTAAATTTTTTTTAAAAAAAGGAAGAAAAAACAGTCATGGCAATATCAAATTGCTATAAAAGTTTCTAAATTCTTGCTTTTAGTTTCTGTGCTTTTGACAGACCACTAATAAACAGTTTTATGATTAGCACCAAATCAGAGATTCCTTTTTAGCAATGGTGTAGACTGTTAGAATTGCAAACTATTTCCAAAAATTCAGCTTTAGTTTTGTCAGAGTTTTTTCATTGAGGTATAATTTACATAAAATAAAATTCTATTTTTGACAGTTACTATTATAGATTGAATGTGTTTTCCTCAAGTTCATATATTGAAGGTCTAACCCCCAATGTGATTGTATTTGGAGATAGGATCTTGGGAGATAATTAGATTAGATATAAGGTCATGAGCATAGGGCTTTTATGATGGAATAAGTGCCCATATAAGAAAAGGAAGAGACACCAGAATGCTCTTTCTCTCCCATGCATGTGAGGACACAAAAGGAGGAAACATTCTGCAAGCCAGGAAGAGGGCTCCCACCAGGAATTGGGAAATGAATTGGTTGGCATCTTTAAAAAAATTTTTTTTATTGAAGTATAGTTGATATACAATATTATATTAATTTCAAGTATGCAGCATAGTGATTTGACAGTTATACATATTATCAAATCCTCACCTCAACTAATATGGTTACTATCTGTGAACACAGAAAGATGTCGCAAAACTACTGACTGTATGCTGTACTTTAATCCCTGTGACTAATTTATATTATGACTGAGATTTTGTGCCTCTTTATCTCCTTCACCTATTTCACCCACATGCCCCAGTCCCTCCCATGGTAACCACCAGTCACTTCTCAATGTCTATGTCTCCTGCAGTTTTGTTCATTTTATTTTGTTTTATTTTTAGATCCCCAAAATAAGTGAAATCATATGGTATGTGTCTTTCTCTGCCTGGCTTATTTCATGTAGCATAATACCTTCAAGACCCATCCATGTTGTCACAAATGGCAGGATTTATTTCTCCTTTATGGCTGAATAATATTCCATTGTATATATGTACCACATATTCTCTAGCCATTCATCTACTGATGGACACACTAGTTGTTTCCATATCTTTGCTATTGTAAATAATGTGGCAATAAACATAGGAATGCAAATATCTTTTGGAATTAGCGATTTTTTTTCCTTTGGGAAAATTCCTAGAAAGTGGAATTACTGGGTCATATGGTATTTCTATTTTTAGTTTTTTGAGGCACCTCTATACTGCTTTACACTTGGCTGCACCAATTTACATTCCCACCAACAAGGTAGGAAGGCTTCCGTTTCTCCACATCTTTGCCAGTACTTGTTATTTCTTGTCTTTTGGATAGTGTGAATTGGATGGCATCTTGATCTTGGAGTTTTAAGCCTCCAGAACTTTGAGAAATAAATATTTCTATTGCTTAAGCCACCCAGTCAATGGTATTTTGTTAGAGCATTCCAAGCTTATAAAATGTCATGTTACTGGGTGTCTACCAACCAAAACAAAATAGAGAATATATAAAATGTTTTCAGATTCATCCATGTTTTGGGGTATATTTGTTGTCCTCCTTTTTATTGTTGAGTAGTATTCCATGTGTGTGTGTCAGACACCCTATCCATTTCTATTATGTGTGACTTGGAAAGCCTAGATTCTTTCTATTATTCTCCTCCTATATTGGAGTTTAAGAAGGATTCAATCTAGACTGTGATATTGGTGCAATAGTTTAGTTTCCCACCCTTCAGGTTGCCCAGAATGGAGAATTAATAGTCATTCTGGAAAAAATAAATAAATCATACATATTTAGCTTGGTCCTTAACATCTAAAATCTATCTTACTTTATCCACAGATTAACCACTTTTGTCTATACCTTGATCTTCTGGGGTCTTCAGCCTTTTTTATTTCTGAACACTACATACAAATTCCACTACCTGGTCAAAACTATACTCTCTGGAGTTGCTGAATCTTACATCTTTAAAGAATATCATCACCATCCTGCCCAAAGCAATTTACAGATTCAATGCACAATACCAATGGCATTTTTCAATGAACTAGAAAAAATAATTCTAAAATTCATATGGAACCACAAAAGACCCTGAATAGCCAAATCATTCTTGAGAAAGAAGAACAAACCCAGGAGTATGACACTCCCTGTCTTCAACCTATACTGCAAAGCTATGTTAATCAAAACAGTATGGTGCTGGCACAAGAAGAGACCCACAGATCAATGGAACAGAATAGAAAGCCCAGATATAAACCCATGTGTGTATAGTCAATTAATATATGATAAAGGCACTATGAATATATAATGGGAAAAAGACAGTCTCTTCAATAACTGGTGTTGGGAAAACTGTACAGTTATATGCAAGAGAATAAAACTTGGATTACTGTCTAACTCCATACATAAAAGTAAACTTGTAATGGATCAAAGTTCTAAATGTAAAACATGAAACCATAAAACTCTTAGAAGAAAACATAGACAGAAATCTCTTGAATGTAAGCACAAGGAATTTTTTCCTGGACACATCTTCTTGGGCAAGGGAAAAAAAATAAAAAATGAAGAAGTGGGACTACATTAAACTAAAAATCTTCTGTACAGCAAAGGACACCATCAAAGGAACAAAAAGGCAATCTATAGTATGGGAGATATATTCATAAATGATTTATCAGATAAGGGGTTAACATCCAAAATATATAAAGAACTCATATGCCTCAACACCAAAAAAAAAAATCACCCGATTAAAAAATGGGTGGAGGTCCTGAACAGACATTTTTCCAAAGAAGAAATACAGATTGCCAACAGGCACATGAAAAGATGCTAACATCACTATTCATCAGGGAAATGCAAATAAAAGCCATATGAGATATAACCTCACACCAGTTAGAATAGTCACTATCCAAAAGACAGGAAATGACAAGCATTGGGGAGGATGTGGAGAAAAGGGAACCCTCATGCACTGTTGGTGAGAATGTCAATTGGTTTAGCCACTGTGGAAAGCAGTATGGAGATGTCTCAAAAAAAAAACTAAAAATAGAAATACCATACAGCCCAGTAATTCCACTTTCTAGGAATTTTCCCAAAGAAAACAAAGTCGCTAATTCAAAAAGATATTTGCATTCCTATGTTCATTGCTGCATTGTTTACAATAGCCAAGATATGGAAACAACTGATGTGTCCATCAATAGATGAAAGGCTAGAGAAGATGTGGTATGTATATACAATGGAATATTATTCAGCCATAAAAGAGAGATAAATCCTGCCATTTGTGGCAACATGCATGGGTCTAGAAGGTATTGTGCTGCGTGAAATAAGCTAGGCAGAGAAAGACAAATACCATATGATTTCACTTTTTTTTTGGAATCTAAAAATAAAACAAAACAAAATGAAAAAATAGCAGGAGACTCACAGACACTAAGAAGTGACTTGGTTCCCATGGAGATGGGGTTGGCTGGGTGGTTGGGGATGGTGAGCAGGATAAAAGGGCACAAAACTCTCAGTCATGTAAGTTGGTCACAGGGATGGTAGCACAGCATGGAGAATATAGCCAATGATTCTGTAACATCTTTCTAGATTGACAGATAGCAACTGCACTCGTGGGGGGTGAGGATTTGATTATATGGATAACTGTTGAACCACTGAGTTGTATACTTGAAGCTGATATAAAACTGTATATCAACTATACTTCAATTTTAAAAAATCATCAGAATGTACCTAAAAATTGAGTATAGGTGCCCTGATGACAGTAAAAGTTATTTTAAGACAATGTATTCCAGATATAGGGAGATGAGGACATCCTCCTGATCTGTATCAATAACTACACTATCCTACAGATGATGCTTGCATGTGAGGGAAGTGAGGGCTCAGAAAATAGTTTCTGTGTTTTGATAGGCAGTTAAAATTATCTTTATATATTATACCATTGTCTTAGCATTGTAAGGTAAAAAAGATATTATATATAATTCAATTAATATACATATACAATTCAAGTCTAGTTTTAGGTAGGGATTATCAAGATATTGGCAGTTTCCACATCAAAGTTTTCATATTATTAAAATAAATGATGTGTTCTGGGACATATGTCTGTTTTTATTTGAGTATCATGAGCAGCTATTTTAACAGAAGTAGGTTACAAGCTCTTTTTTCTTTTGGTGAAGTGACGCCTTATGATATGATACAACTTATTCCCTAAAGGAATTTGCATATCATTAATCCTTTCCTCACATCATTTCATGTATCAAAATAGTCTTTCCTTTTGGTTTCTATATCTCTTTAGGATACTTGGGACATCTGTAGCTAGAAGAGTTCTATAGCTTGTGTAGCATATTTAATGGCAAATTGTTTTCAGATTTATGTGTCAAACAAAGGAGCATCTAATCACACAGTTTTTGTAGGTACAAACTAAGGAGGTAAATCTCTAATCCCATGGTTTCTGTTAGCTGCCATATTCTTACTGATTTCCCAAACTTTTTGTAGGTATTATTCCAAAATATGGATAACATTCAGATATTACAAGAGGGCTTAAGGTGGAAGGAGTTTTAGAGATCCCTTCATAGATTAGGAAATAAGGCCCCAAAGGCCTATGTGATTGCTTTGGTTCCTAAACCAGCTCTTGGCAGAGCTGAAATACATTTCTTTTATTCCCCTTATAGAGCTTTGTTTTATAGTAAATCTTTCACCACCTCTGCTTTGGCAAACTGTATCAGCTCATTTATTCATTCAATTAAGTTTCACTGGGAATGCTCTAAATGCATAATGCTATCATCAACACTGGGGCAGGTGGCTACAGACAAAGACATCCTGCTCTTCAGGTACCACAGTTAAGTGACAACAGAAGGGAGCATATTACAGATGTTGATACCATCCAAATAAGTGTGATGATACACTGAAGGAAAGAAGGGATAGAATGCCATTGTCTAGAGAGAATTAGGAGATGTGTAGGTAGTAGGGCTTTCATTAGAATCTAAATTATCATGAAAAAAAGTAGCCCTTCAAAATAAGAGCACATGTGGTTAGAGAAATTTAAGGTCACAACAGAATGATAAATACTAATGTTTAACTACTGTGTGAATCATGTGACCATTTAAAAATCTATAGTATCAACAGTACTTTCAAATAAACATTTGAAGTTGGTGACTTATAACTACAAGAGTTAAGCTGTCGGCTTCACCCCATCATCATATCCCTAAAAACCACCTTATTGGCTATGCCATAGCTTATCCTGTTACCTGTTTCCATTCCCTCAGTTTTCCTTTTGTTCTTTGTTTACTTTTTATGGTGATAAACTTTTATATCTCCTGCCACTTGCTGGACACCCTATATTAATTTGTTGACATTAACACTAAATAATTGCTCTTTAAGTTTGTCATAGACTCAGTCTCAGAAAAATAGGAAAAAATAAGACAGTTACTAACCTGTTTGGTACTCAAGCTGATTGGGAATTATTACAAATTGTTGAGGTGATAGAAATAATTTTCATTCTTTTTTCACACAGACATTAATACAACATAATGTTTGACTGCCACTTCTCACATAATTGAAAATCTGAATAATGTCAAATGAGATGGCATTACAGACTCCTCCTTCAAATGGCAAACTAATACTTGTAAAGAAGTTTCATAGGTACCTTGTTATTGAACCTTGTTCAGAGATGCAAGTAACAAAGATGATCCCTGGCTAATATTTTAACCATGCAGCAATTTTTACTTCATAGATGCACCTTCCACATGTGGTCCTTGTTTTTGTAACACAATAAAGTCTTCACAGAGTTTGGTTAAGGGTTCACCGTGATAATGATAAGCGTGGTGAATAGAAACTATTGGAAATAATGAAAAATTTAGTGCAACTCCAGGGGGAAAATCCTGGGGCAAAATACCTTTTAAACCAAAATCAGTCAAAGGGAGAAATAAAGTGGGAGAAACCCATTTATTGCTTACAAGCAGTCGTCCACTTCTGCTCTCCCGTGTCTCTCATGACCTGGCTACAGAGGAAGGGACCCCACCCAATGTCTTTGGTCCAGATATGCCCTTGCTTGCCCTTGTAATTACCCACTGATATGGAAATGGACTACTTCTCTGCACCCCTTGGAAACACCTGTTGATACAGAGATGCACTAAGGCCAGGCGAGAGATTCTGGAAATACTGCAGTTTTACCCACATTTAGTGTCACTTTCTTCCACATAAATGAGATAATAACTTGATTGTGTTTTCCTGAGCTGCCATTGTAACTATTGAACACAAAAACACCATAGTAGCTGTGGTCTGATAGTTGCAAGGGCAAACTGGAGCACTATTACAGAAAAATTTTGTCCTCATTACCTTATAGAAATAGCTGAAAATGTACGGAAAGATGGCCCTTGTCTCCCTTTCTCTTCTAGATGTTATACAAATGCATCTAAGTGAAGGAATCTAAATTTTATGTAGAATCTTAGGTGCAAGGAACATTAGAAAAAAAAATGTTGCATTGCAGGAATGCACGTCACAAAAGGGTGCATTGGAATTTGAACACACCAATCTATCTGCCATAGTGAGAATACAGGAAAATAAATCCAAGCAACCCAGGATTCTTAGAAGAAAATGATATTAAGGTTAAGTAGTCCCAGTCTTTTGAAACGAAGAGGGGAAAGCACATTCTAGGCAGGAGAATCTATGATTAAAAGATTGATAGTAAAAGAGGATGTCACATTCAAGAGACATAAAGCAGTTAGGTATGCTGAGAGGGCAGAAATAAGCAAGAAAGGGACTGAAGCTGAGGTGAGAGAGATGAGCAGGAGTCAGGTGGCCAACGGCCTGGTGATCGTCAACTCAGGAAGTGCCAATTCTGTGGTAAATTACAGAGATTCACCACAGTCTGCTAGTTGTCAGTTTCATCTCCTCATTCTAACCAGAGCAGGAATTTCCTCTCTTTCCCTTTTAATTTCTTACTGTGGAATAGATTTGGACAGATACTCATGACGCTAGGCCTAGTGTCAGAGAGTCCAGGAACATGAAACAGTTACTGCCTCCAAGTCACCAAGAAAAACACAAAGCCATACATATTGGTACCAAACTGAAGCAAAGGCCCTTATGTCCTCAGGCAGCAAGTGACACTAAATTGTGCTCATTTAAGAATTTGTAAACAAATAATATTCTACTTTTGCAAAATGATGGTATAAGAAGGATCTAGGGATGGAATGCTTTTCCCATCCTCTAAGGTAGTAATAAAATTTTGCAACATTTCAGCTGGTTGAAAGGTTATTAACAAAGCCACAACCACACATACACACACAAATACCTTATTAAGGTAAGCATTTCTAGGTGCACTCTTAAACAAGGGTGACACTGGACAAATCCTTGAAGCCTCACCCAGTTACCTTCCTTCCTCTGAAGCTAAATGGCATTTGCAGTAACTGAAGGAAGACAAGGATATCAAAAATTACTTTCAGTTCCCCACCATCAGTCCCAGGCAGATCTTTCCTATCTCTACCCTAAATTCATCCTATATAACTCAAACACTTTCTGTTTGTATGTAAATAATAAACACTTGATTCTCAGTGAATGTATGAAGCATTTATGGTCTAACATTGTTAACAGCTCAGCTTTTTATTTTTCAGAAGATGTCTTACTTTCCTATCTTCCCTCTAAACCCATGTTGTTTCCTTTCTCTAACATTTCTTCATAGTTGATTTTAACAGTTCCTTTTTGCATAGATGGCTATTAATACAAAATGCTTTCTGCAGCCCTGCCCTCAACATGTATGGAGAACAATGTACATGTTAACAGGCCTTTTAAAAAAATAATTCTGAGTAATATGCTTACTTCCAAAAATGCTTAAAACTTTAAGTAGGCTGCAGTTTTTCTAAATTTTATATCAATTGATAGATAGTACATATAAGGAAATGAGTATACCAAGAGGCTAAGTGATTTATCATTAGCCTCACTTTGATGATAACCTTATTTAAAAAGTGACTTTAAGCCTCTTTTTTTCCAGCCATGTCTTTTTGCCCAGACTCTACTATAACACAGGGAAAACCTGCTGATTTTTACCCTTCTGTATTCAATTCTGCAATTAAATACGAACTTTTAAACCTCAAAATTCCAGTGGAGCATTGGTATATAGCAGGAGCAACATATATCCAAGGGTGTTCACATTTCTGGCATGTGAAGGCCCACAGAAGAGGGCTTATTTTATATTGGTCTTTTGTATTTTTACATTTGACTGATTGAGCCAATGGAAACCAGCCCTAATTGTTGCTTTATAGGCAGACGATGTTTTCCATC
The DNA here is from genome assembly GCA_032199065.1 of Smutsia gigantea. Classification (NCBI taxonomy): domain Eukaryota; kingdom Metazoa; phylum Chordata; class Mammalia; order Pholidota; family Manidae; genus Smutsia; species Smutsia gigantea. The sequence continues at coordinate 47,202 of JAVSCE010003127.1, read as the reverse complement.
ACTGGCACATACTGAACTAAACCTTTGGGGAGTAAAACAGGGCTGGGCTGCTGTTTTCTGTTACTTCGCAAATCAGGAAAAGATTGGTAGTTCTGATTAATCTTGCATTTTGTTTAGTTGCCTACACAACACCTTGCCAAATTACTTTATAATAAATAATAAAAGTCCCTGAGAACTATGTGTGTTTAATCTCAGCACCGATCCAAATAAACGGTTTTCTGCAAATGCGTTATTTCTAATAAAGCACAAGGCTAGAAGAAAAATATTAAAAGCAAATTTGCTGCATAGTTTTATGTTAGAATGCACAAAACTTGAGAAATTCAACTAATAGTGATGTGGTTTTAAAAGTTGTAGAAAATATAAAGGCCGTAAAGTAATTCCAAATGTATCCTTCAACTCATAAAATGACATCTAATGAATAAAACTTACTATTAGGATAAACATGACGCTATTCAGATCCTCCACAAAAGTGGACTTCAGAAATATAATTCATTGGGTATGTTAGAATAACATTTTTTAAAATGTGCTAAAATAAAATAAATGTTAGACTCCAAATGAGAATAGACTGCATTTAATAATGAACAGTTTCTGTACCCACTTTCTCAATGGGAAAATGAGTTAATGGGATCATTCTTATACAGGAACATGATAAAGTCAACATATGATGACTACTCAGCTCAAGGGTAGCTCTTGCAAATCACAGAGTTGCTCACTGGTGTTGGTCATGTTTCCTGAGCACCACCAGTCACTACTCCCATTTTTGCAGATGAGGAAGTCAAGATGTAAAATGATTAAATTATTTCCCCAAGATTAACAAATGACTTTCTGTGGCCATGCCGAGATTCAGCTCATCACCGGAGTGGCTGTCACTCTGCATCTCTGCAGATTGCAAGCTGGAGTGATGCAGCCGACTCACTGAAATATGATGACCCAAGAATTATTAGCAAATGTGACATCTGGAAGTCATTTCAATAGTGCAGGATGTTAAAGCAAGTGTGTGGGGGTAATTAATTGATTTAGCACATTTAAGGGAAGTTTCTTCTCAATTACGATACTTACTGGGAAGTAATGGTGTACTAAAGAAACAGCATTTTTTTCCACGGCTAGGGCTACCATTACGGCATTTCTTTCTCCCTTAGTGGATGGCATAGGCACTTAAGTTGAGGGGTTGCCTGTAAAATGTGTCTTAAAATGCTGGTCAGTAGGATATTGGATAACTTTCTGGAACCTTTCAAAAGATCTGTTCCTAATACATTAAATTATATGGCTTCAGATGTATTTGGTTATTTTGTTTAACTGTTACAGTGACTCCCCTCACCTAATAATTCAAACACCTCCTAAACTACTGAACGACCATTAGGATAGGCACTGATTCTATAAGCTGCAGGTTACAAGCATATTTTACACAGTGAAGAACTTTTAGAACTCAAAGTCTTCCTCTATTATTTCTTAAAAATGGCAATTTTGCTAGGGGACAGATTGGTATATGAGCTGCACCCCAGGAGCATTAACAGCAGCACACCAAAACCAAAAAAAGCCAAAACAATAATAATCACATCTAGATCCTGTGGCAAAAAGAGCTGGTTAAACATGCTCTGGAGCTGATATGTTTAACTGAAGCTGAAAATAATTGGAAGATAAATGAATAGATGCCGTAAAAGCTTCTAAAACAGTTAGCTCTTGGGTGGAATTAGAATAACTTCCAGACTAATTTAGTAACAAGATGAGCCTTCATTCCCAAGAAGATATCCTATTTTGTGTTCAGTCTAATCCTTAAAGGGAAATAAGGAAAAAGAATTGGACAAAATACCAGGCACTAAATTTTTTATGAGCATCTAGTTAGTATGTGTCAGGCACAGGAGTTCACAGACACAGAAATAAGTAACTGCAAGAAAAAAAATGAGAAGGGGCTGGAACAAAGTGCTGTGAGAGCACAGAAGAGAAGGACTAGCCCTGCACGGAGCAGTGGGCAGTGCTTCAGAGAGGGTGACGTTTCTGCTGACAGAGGGCGACCTGTAAACAGGCTCAGAGCGAGACAAAGTAAGTGTCATCTGGAAAGACCACCTAGGTCCCTCATAATATTTTATCATTCTTATACTGGTGAATTCATCACATTTCAGAGTCTAGACTCAGCCCTAATTCAGTTTCTTTAGTGTTGCAGACTTGGAAGAATGGGAGACATAAACCTCACATGGAAAGGACTGGAATGCCAATTTATTCACTATGATAAATCTCATTCAGTTAGAAAAGACCTTTGTACCTTCCTGGACAGAGAAGTCTATACCCGTGTGGAAGACGAGAATTACAAAATTTGCTTAGTGAGATTTGGAATAGAACAAGGAAATCAGAATGTATATGAGACTTACATTCTGATGACATGATAAATCTATCTTGTATCAGGGGATGTCCTGGCTCACAGCACACCTTCTCCTTACACAAAATGTTCCTCGGTGGTTAATAATAAATTTATCTCCTTTTGCTTCACCTCTTACAGATAGCTCCCTTCCCACTCTCACCAGCTTCTTCCCACTGGCAAATTTAGATATATTAACTCATTCAGTGGAGTTACAGTGAAGTGGACTTCTGGTTTCATATTTACTTTGTACATGTCTTTACAAATCAATTTTTTACTAATTTAATACTTGAATACTTAATGGAAAACTAGTTTTCAGGGCTTTAGGAATTAGGAGAGTTCAATACACTTGGAGCATAGTATGCTTAGGGAAGAATGGTGTTTATCTAAGGGGGTAAAAATGGACAATTATAATAATCAATGGCAATTTATGCAAGATTTTAAACAGAAATGTAATTAATCACAAGGCGAGCAAAGAAAACAAGGCAGGAGTTAGCTGAGGATATTCATGTGCATATGAACATTGATGTTTAACTGTCTGAAATACACATCTGTGGGCTAAGAGAAAAAAGCCACAGTTAAAAATTATCAATAGGAAGATTAGGCAGGAGGGATAGGTAGGTGTCAGGTCATGAAGGCCTTTTATAATGTGCTGGAAAACTTGAGATATTAGGAAAGAAATTGATTACCTTAGCAGATTTGCCTTTTAACAGGTATCTTTAGTGGCAATTTAGAAAGTAAGCATTTTAGAGAATGCAAGAAAGAAGGCAAGGAGATAAGTTAAACACTTTGTAGTAACCCAAGTAATAAAGGAGACAAATTTGAAAGATTCCAAGGAAGTATGGTGAATAGGAACCAACCAAGGTTGACTGGGGATGGACAGAGAAGTCATAAAAGATAGTTTGGGAATGTGGATACCTGATGATACTTTTCATTCTTGTAGAATGTGTACAGAAAGCAGCAGGATTTGAGATGATACAAAATTCATTTTGGACATGTATTTGAGATTCCAGTTAGGCATTCTTTGGAGAGATTCAGCAGAGAGCTGGAGTTTTGAATCTGAAGCTCAGAAGAGAGTTACATGTGAGTAGAGACTGAACCCAGTATTTAGGTAGTACTTGAAAGTAGATACTTCCATGATTTCAACATGGAAGTAGATGACAGAGCGTGTGCATTCAGAGATTATGTGCAGACTGAGAAAACAAAAAACAGTTCTGTTCCTTTGAAGTATAGTTCAAAATTAATAAAGAATTGGGTGGAAGAATTGGATTCTACAAAAGAGAATAAGTAAGAAAGGCGAAAGAGGAAGAAGTAAAAGTGGAAGAGCATACATATAATCAAGGGGGTTTCAAGGAAGGAGTGACCTATAGGCGATATTAATGGGAAATGAAGAATTAGGATGACATTTGGAAGGTACACTTTTTTAAAGAAGATCATCAATGAAGGAAATGATTAAAACATGGCACTAACTGGAGAAGGCAGCTCCCAGGCATCTCCCGGACAAACTCTAGTAGTGCTTGTGTGTGGCAACATTTTAGCGCCTTGCCAGGCAATTGCTGACTTAACTGTCTGCCGCCAGGGCAAAGCTCCTCAAAGGCAAGGGCTGCATGTAATCTGGTCATGACTTTTAAGTGTATCTGACACCTTGTAAGTGCTCAGTAAATATATGATGTATGAAGAAGGATGTAGAACTGAGGAAGCATTTCTGAAAGGAAGTAGTTAATAGAAAGAAAGAGCTACACATAATTGACAAAGAATTAACTGACTGAGCAAGGATGTCCATTTGTTTATAGAATGAGATCCTGAATATAGCTGGAGGCTTTTATTTTTGAACAAGACTTTTTTCCCCCCACTCTGTAACAGAAAGAGATGAGGTGAGGAGTGGTTCATATGTGAATTAAATGTGTAGACATGAAGCCAGGAAGCCATGGAAATTTGTTGGATAGCTTTTTTCCCTCAGAAATGTAGGGTGCATTTATTGAGTGGCTAATAAGTGCCAGGCACATGCTTTCCTAACATCGATTCATTGGTGAACCCATATTTATGGAAGAGATTTGTCTTTAGTTGTGTCTTGTTTTGTTTCCTATAATGTTTGCTGGTTTTGATGTCAGAATTATCCTGAATTCATAAAATAGATCTGATTGCTTTCTATATTGTTTTCCCATGCTCTGGAACAAATTATATAGAATTGAGTTTACTAGTTCCTTTAAAGTTTCAAGTAATTCACTAGTAAAACAATCCCTGGAGAATTTGGAATGATTTTTGAAATGTTTTTCATTATGCCTATGGTTATTATTCAATTCATATTTTTCTAATTTCTATAACTGTTTATAGTTAATCTTTCATGAAAATCATCCATTTCATATAGTTTTACATATTTACTCTATAGATAGAGCCTTACATTATAATCTCATATATTTTGTTCTATTTGATTTCTGTGCTTTTTCTCTTTTACTTTTCTCCATTTTCTTACTCAGATTTTCTAGAAACCTGTCTACTCTAATTTTATTGCTAATAATCCATGGAGTCATTAATTTTATTTTTTCCTGATTTTGATCCATTACATTTTGCTTTTAAAATATTATTTTATTTTTTATTTTATTGTTATTTTATTGTTCGCTGATTCTTATTTAATGTGTATGTGTAAAGTTGTAAAATTTCCTCTGAATGCAGGCTTTTGCCATCGATTCCTTCAGGACTGCTTTCTATTATTTTGTTTTGCCAAATAAGTCTTTGATAATCCTTTTATTTTTATTTTTATTCTATGTCACTGCAGCTATTGTAAGTATCAAAGAGCTTTTTCTTTCCTGACTTGAAAAGCTTTAAATAGGAAGATTTAATAGTTCATTTTGAAAGTCAAAACTGGTGTTTGGCCTTTTTTCTCTGTCATTACTTTTCAAGCTTTAAAATTAATTTTTTTCTTTTACTATGTGAGTTATGTCTTTTTTTTTTTTTTGCCAGGTATCTGAAAGTTGATTACATTTAAAAGTTCATTAGTATTGATTTTTAAGTAGAATTGTTTTTAGCTGTAATTGTTTTAATTACAAAAAAAGATACAATTTTTCATCTTAAAAATTTAAAAAGCAAAATAATTAGAAAATGAAGAAAAGCAAAAATAAACTGCTAGTAGTTCTTAGAAATTTATTCAGGAATGCGAATTAACTGAATTTAGACTATTTTTCCAAACAATTTTTTCTTTTAACCTATTTTAACAAGTTATATTATAAGGTATGTGAGGTATGTGTTAATGTCATAATTTTCTAAAAGGAGAAAAACATAATATAAGAAAAAGAATGCTATAAAGACTTACTCTGTATGTAAAATAAGAAATTTAGTGATTGTACTATGCCTACTGCTATCACTTGTTAACCCTGCAAATAAAATCTAGGATGATAGACCTGGGCTCTTTTTGTTATTGAATTATATTTTTATGTTATATAAATTTTCAAAGAAAAATTTTCTTTGGATTTAACAATACTCTTGATAAAATAAATAGATGTACATCAATCCATTTCATTTACATGATATGTTGATAGTCCTAGAACACTCACTTTCCCATACTTAAAATTCAAATTAGTAATCTGTCAGTCACTGAATGATTTTGAGGAAGATTTCCAGTAGGAGGATATGAGGCTATACTTACTGATCTCTTGTAGAAGTTACCATGTTTTTCATTGCCTTCATATGAAATTCTTGAGTCGTATTTTTTCTGTCATAGTATTATTTACTGTCCTATTTTTTTCCATTTTGCAGGGGAAAATTCTAATTGTAATTTTGTTCCTTTGAGTATGTATTGGAATAATGTTTGAGATATTTAAGCAATATTTTTTCCCCTAGATTTCCCATAGTTCTTCTATCCACTGAATCAAGGACAATCGTCAGTTATGTAACTCTGGGGGGAATATCCTGGGGCAAAATACCTTTGAAACCAAAATCAGTCAAAGGGACAAATAAAGTGGGAGAAACCTGCTTGTTTCCTACAAGCAGTCATCCCATATCTCTCTCCACCTGCTGCAGAAGAGAGCTCCACCCAGTCTACATGGTACAGATATGCCCCTCACTCCCCCTTCTAATCACCTATGGATATGGAGATGGACTACTTCTCTCCAGCCCTTGGAAACACCAATTGATATGGAGATGCACTAAAGCCAGGTGAGAGATTCTGGAAATATTGCACTTTTACCTGCAGCACACCCCTCCAGAAATCTTACTTCACAATCAACACATTCCCCATCTTCGGCAATGGCCCCTGTGCAAGAAAACTGGAACATTGTAACCATACTAATAGCATAAAATCATGATACTCCTCAAGCCAGAGGATAGAGTTAGGTTCAAAGTCCTTTGAAGATTAAGTCCATAGCTTGCCCATTCCACAGGCAGTCAGTATCTAAACAGGTAGGGGGTTCAGAGCAATCACCACGTGGCAGGTGCAGCAAGGGGGCAGATCCAGGTCACAGAGACTTTAGAAGAAAATAAACTTAAGGGCGATAAGATACCTGTTTTAATGACACCAGCATAGGCAAATCTTGTCCATCAAGTAGGATGCACACAAGAGAGTGGTCCTGTGATAGGACAGTGGCAGGAATGGGATCTGGTCCTGGTCTAGTATACCAGACTTTCACCCCATCCGTGTGGGAGTTACAGACAGGATAATATATAGCACTATGGGCAGTACATGCACTGGCCTAAAAGATAAATCCAAACTTCCCTGTAAGATGCTCTTACCTCCTGGATGTTTGGGTACACTACTGTGACCTTTAGGGACCACTCTGCTGTTACTCCAGGAATACACAGAAGGCTAGCTTCCAGACCTTTTTCCCAAGGTGACAAAAGGGCCAGCTATCACGAAATGTCAAGGTCCATGTCCATTCAACAGTGTCTCTAGGGTTTAATGCAGTAGGGGCTGGCAGCAGGATGTTGTTCTGCTGGCCACATCCTGGCTCAATAACTCTTCTTTGATTTGCACATATACTTGTATAGGAGAGGCAGCAATGTGTGTTAGCACGTCCAAAGGGTTTCAAGGCTCCTTTTGGGGGCTTCTCATTCAAAATGATAGCACTGTCCATAAGCGAACTGACCAGCCCCATACACTACTGCTGTCCGACTTCAGGCCAGATTTCAAGAAACCATTCTACCTCGCTATCATGCCTGCCACAGTAGGGTTATATGATGCATGAAATTTCCACTTTGTTCCTAATTGCTGCACCCATTCTTTTTTTTTTTTTTGGTATCGTTAATCTACAATTACATGTGCAACATTATGGTTATTAGACTCCCCATATCAACAAATCCTCCCCATATACCCCATTACAGTCACTGTCCATCAGCATAGTGAGATGCTTTAGAATCACTACTTGTCTTCTCTGAGTTGTACAACCCTCCCCATACACCCCCTACATTATGTTTGATAACCGTAATGCCCCTTTTTCCCCCTTGTCCCTCCCTTCTCACCCATCCTCCCCAGTCCCTTTCCCCTTAGTAACTATTAGTCCATTCTTGGGTTGTGTGAGTCTGCTGCTATTTTGTTCCTTCAGTTTCTTCTTTGTTCTTATACTCCGCACATGAGTGAAATCATTTCATACTTGTTTTTCTCTGCTTGGCTTATTTCACAGAGCATAATACCCTGTAGCTCCATCCATGTTGTTGCAAATGGTAGGATTTGTTTTCTTCTTATGGCTGTATAATATTACATTGTGTATATGTACCACATCTTCTTTATCCATTCATCTACTGATGGACACTTAGGTTGCTTCTATTTCTTGGCTATTGTAAATAGTGCTGCAATAAACATAGGGGTGCATCTGTCTTTTTCAAACTGCTGCATTCTTAGGGTAAATTCCTAGGTGTGGAATTCCTGGGTCAAATGGTATTTCTATTTTTAGTTTTTTGAGGAACCTCCATACTGCTTTCCACAATGGTTGAACTAATTTGCATTCCCACCAGCAGTGTAGGAGGGTTCCTCTTTCTCTACATCCTCGCCAACATTTGTTGTTGTTTGTATTTTGGATGTTGGCTATCCTGACTGGTGTGAGGTGATATCTCATTGTGGTTTTAATCTGCATTTCTCTGATGATTAGCGATGTGGAGCATCTTTTCATATGCTTGTTGGTCATCTGAATTTCTTCTTTGGAGAAGTGTCTATTCATGTCCTCTGACCATTTTTTAATTGGATTATTTGCTTTTTTTTGTTAAGGTGCGTGAGTTCTTTATATATTTTGGATGTCAACCCTTTATTAGATACGTCATTTATGAATATATTCTCCCATACTGTAGGATCTCTTTTTGTTCTATTGATGGTGTCCTTTGCTGTACAGAAGCTTTTCAGCTTGATATACACCCACTTGTTCATTTTTGCTTTTGTTTGCCTTGCTCGGGGAGATATGTCCATGAAGAAGTCGCTCACATCTATGTCCAAGAGATTTTTGCCTATGTTTTTTTCTAAGAGTTTTACGGTTTCATGACTTACATTAAGATCTTTGATCCATTTTGAGTTGACTTTTGTGTATGGGGTTAGAGAGTAGTCCAGTTTCATTCTCTTACATGTAGCTGTCCAGTTTTGCCAACACCAGCTGCTGAAGAGGCTGTCATCTGCCCATTGTATATCCAAGGCTCCTTTTTCAAATATTAATAGACTGTTTATGTTTGGGTTAATGTTTAGATTTTCTATTCTGTTCCACTTGTCTGTGAGTCTGTTTTCATGCCAATACCATATTATCTTGATTACTGTGGCTTTGTAGTAGAACTTGAAATCAGTGAACATAATTCCCCCTGTTTTATTCCTCCTTCTCAGGATTGCTTTCACTATTCGGGGTCTTTTGTGGTTCCATATGAATTTTAGAATTATTTGTTCCAGTTCATTGAAGAAAGCTGTTGGTATTTTGATAGGGATTGCGTTGAATCTATAGATTGCTTTAGGTAGTATAGCCATTTTGACAATATTTATTCTACCTAGCCAAGAGCATCAGATGAATTTCCATTTGTTAGTGTCTTCTTTAATTTCTCTTTGGAGTGTCTTGTAGTTTTCAGAGTATAGGTCTTTCACTTCCTTCATTAGGTTTATTCCTAGGTATTTTATTCTTTTTGATGCAATTGTGAATGGAATCGTTTTCCTGATTTCTCTTTCTGTTAGTTCATCGTTAGTGTATAGGAAAGCAACAGATTTCTGTGTGTTAATTTTGTATCCTGCAACTTTGCTGAAGTCAGATATTAGTTCTAGTAGTTTTGGAGTGGAGTCTTTAGGGTTTTTTATACACAATATCATGTCATCTGCAAATAGTGGCAATCTGACTTCTTCTTTACCAATCTGGATGCCTTGTATTTCTTTGTTTTGTCTGATTGCCGTGGCTAGGACCTCCAGTACTACGCTGAATAACAGTGGAGAGAGTGGGCATCCCTGTTTTGTTCCCGATCTTAGGTGAAAAGCTTTCAGCTTCTCGCCGTTAAGTATGATGTTAGCTGTGGGTTTGTCATATATGGCCTTTATGATGTTGAGGTACTTGCCATCTATACCCACTTTGTTGAGAGTTTTTATCATGAATGGCTGTTGAATTTTGTCAAATGCTTTTTCAGCATCTATGGAGATGACCATGTGGTTTTTGTTCTTCTTTTTGTTGATGTGGTGGATGATGTTGATGAATTTTCGAATGTTGTACCATCCTTGCATCCCTGAGATGAATCCCACTTGATCATGGTGTATGATCCTCTTGATGCATTTTTTAATTCGGTTTGCTAATATTTTGTTGAGTATTTTTGCATCTATGTTCATCAGAGATATTGGTCTGTAATTTTCTTTTTTTGTGGTGTCTTTGCCTGGTTTTTGTATTAGAGTGATGCTGGCCTCATAGAATGAGTTTGGAAGTATTCCCTCTTCTTCTACTCTTTGGAAAACTTTAAGGAAGATTGGTATTAGGTTTCACTACATGTTTGATAAAATTCAGCTGTGAAGCCATTTGGTCCAGGGTTTTGTTCTTAGGTAGGTTTTTGATTACCAATTCAATTTCATTGCTGGTAATTGGTGTGTCCAGCATTTCTCTTTCTTTCTGGGTCAGCCTTGGAAGATTGTATTTTTCTAGAAAGTTGTCCATTTCTTCTAGGTTATCCAGTTTGTTAGCATATTATTTTTCATAGTACTCTCTAACAGTTCTTTGTATTTCTGTGGTGTCTGTAGTGATTTTTCCTTTCTTATTTCTGATACTGTTTAGGTGTGTAGACTGTCTTTTTTTTCTTGATAAGTCTGGCTAGGGGTTTATCTATTTTGTTTGTTTTCTCAAGGAACCTGCTCCTGCTTTCATTGATTCTTTTTATTGTTTTATTCTCGATTTTATTTATTTCTGCTCTAACCTTTATTATGTCCCTTCTTCTACTGATTTTGGGTCACATTTGTTCTTCTTTTTCTAGTTTCATTAATTGTGAGTTTAGACTGCTCATATAGGATTATTTCCTGCGGTAGGCGTGTATTGCATTATACTTTCCTCTTACCATGGCCTTGGCTGCATCCCACAGATTTTGCAGTGTTGAATTATTGTTGTCATTTGTCTCCATATATTTCTTGATCTCTCTTTTAATTTGGTCATTGATCCATTGGTTATATAGGAGCATGTTGTGACTTTTCCATGTATTTGTGGGATTTTTCATTTTCTTTACATAATTTATTTCTAATTTCATACCTTTGTGGTCTGAGATACTGGTTCATACAATTTCAATCTTTTTGAATTTACTGAGGCTCTTTTTGTAAACTAGTATGTGATCTATTCTTGAAAATGTTCCATGTGCACTTGAGAAGAATATGTATTCTGCTGCTTTTGGGTGTAGAGTTCTGTAGATGTCTGTTAGGTCCATCTGTTCTAACGTGTAGTTCAGTGCCTCTGTCTCCTTACTTATTTTCTTCCTGGTTGATCTGTCTGTCCTTCAGAGTGAGTTGAGTCTTGAAGTCTCCTAGAATGAATGCATTGCATTCTATTTCTCCTTTTTAATTCTGTTAGTATTTGTTTCACATATGTAGGTGCTCCTGTGTTGGATGCATAGATATGTATAATGGTTATATCTTCTTGTTGGATTGCCCCTTTTATCATTATGTAATGTAATGTCCTTCTTTGTCTCTTGTGACTTTCTTTCTTTTGAAGTCTATTTTGTCTGATACAAGTACTGCAACACCTGCTTTTTTCTCCCTGTTGTTTGCACGAAATATCTTTTCCCATCCCTTCACTTTTAGTCTGTGTATATCTTTGGGTTTGAGGTGAGTCTCTTGTAAGCAGCATATAGATGGCTCTTGCTTTTTTATCCATTCTATCACTTTGCGTCTTTTGATTGGTGCGTTCAGTCCATTTACATTTTGGGTGATTATTGATATGTACTTATTGCCATTGCTGGCTTTTAGATTCGTGGTCACCAAAGGGTCAGGGGTAGCTTCTTTAATATCTAACAGTCTAACTTAACTCTCTTGTTAAGCTATTATATACACAGTCTGATGATACTTTATTTCTCTCCCTTCTTATTCTTCCTCCTGCATTCTTTATATATTAGGTGTTTTATTCTGTACTCTTTTGCATTCCTTTGACCACTTTTGTGGAAAGTTGATTTTATTTTTTGCCTTTAGTTAGTATTTGGATGATCTGCTTTCTTTGCTATGAATTTATTTTCTCTGGTGACATATTTTTAGCCTTAGGAGTGCTTCCATCTAGGGCAGTCCCTTTACGATATCCTGTAGAGGTGGTTTGTGGGAGGCAAATTCCCTCAACTTTCACTTGCCTGGAAATTGTTTAATCCCTCCTTAAAATTTAAATGATAATCGTGCTGGATACAGTCTTCTTGGTTCAAGGCCCTTCTGTTTCATTGCACTAAATATATCATGCCATGCTCTTCTGGCCTGTAAGGTTTCTGTTGAGAAGTCTGATGTTAGCCTGTTGGGTTTTCCTTTGTAGGTGATCTTTATTCTCTCTCTAGCTGCTTTTCATACTCTGTCCTTGTCTTTGATCTTTGCCATTTTAATTATTATATGTCTTGGTGTTTTCTTCCTTGGGTCCCTTGTGTTGGGAGATCTGTAGGCCTCCATGGTCTGAGAAACTATTTCCTTTCCCAGCTTGGGGAAGTTCTCCTCAATTATGTCTTCAAAGAGACTTTCTATTCCTTTTTCTTTCTCTTCTTCTTCTGGTATTCGTATAATGCGAATATTGTTCCATTTGGATTGGTCACACAGTTCTCTTAATATTCTTTCATTCCTAGAGATCCTGTTATCTCTCTCTGCCCCAGCTTCCCTGTACTCCTGTTCTCTGATTTCTATTCCATTAACAGTCTCTTGCACCTCATGCAGTCTGATCTTCAGCTGGTCAATCGACTGTTTCATTTCTGTAATATCTCTCCTCACTTCCTCCCTTAGTTCTTGCATATTTCTCTGCAGGTCCATCAGCATGGTTATGACTTTTATTCTCAATTCTTCTTCAGGAAGATTGTTTAAATCTATCCCGCCTGGCCCTCTCTCTGGGGTTGTCTGGGTGAGTCTTTACTGGACCATATTCTTCTGTCTTTTTATGGCCGTAGAAGTGGTCGCAGGCAGGTGCCACATGTGTGTCAGCTGGGAGAACAAAGTCCCTTCCTGCTTGTGGTTCTCCTTGCCCTTCTCCGCAGCCTGTGCTGGTTACCCGCACACTGGGAGGCAGTCTCTTGGATAATCCCCTGAGCTGCCATGTGCGGGGCCGTCCTCAGGCTAGCCTAGCATTGCAGGGGTTTGCAGCCACACCGAGTGTGTTCTGCACCCCTTGGTGCCTTTCGGCCCTTGCTCTGGCTTCTGCGGCCCTTCCTGTTAGATGCGTGCCCGCTGGGAGGGGATTCTGTGTGGTTGCTGTGGGCAGGGAGGCTCTCCTGCTATTCAGCAGCTGTGGCGGATCTGCCGCAGTGCCGGCCTGGGGGAAGAATGGCAGCTGCTTATCCCCATCAGGGGCTTTGGGGCTGCTTTACCCAGCAGCCGGTTAGAGGACCCGAATTTCCTCAAGATTCCCAGCCTGCTGGGCTGAGTGCGCTGGGACAATTTTGTTCTGCTGTTGGGCCCTTGTCTCTTTAAGACTTTAAAGAAAGGGCCCGCTTTTCTTTTGTCCCGGGGAGCCGGCTGTGGGACCCGCTTGCAGTCTCTGTCTTGGATCCTGCCCTTCTGTTTCTCTAATCTCCAATACACCGCGCGATGTGTGTCTGTGCTCCTGGTGCAGATCCCCAGGGCTGGTTATTTAGCAGTCCTGTGCTTCCACTCTCTCCCCACTCTGATTCTTTTCCTCCTGCCGGTGCGCTGGGGTGGGGGAGTGCTCGGGTCCCACCGGGTCGCGGCTTTGTATCTTACCCGCTTCGTGAGGCGCTGAGTTCTCGCAGGTGTAGCTGTAGCCTGGGTGTTGTCCTGTATCTTCTGGTCTCTCTTTTAGGAATAGTTGCATTTGTTGTATTTTCACAAATATATATGGTTTTGAAGGAGATTTCCGCCGCCCTACTCACGCTTCCATCTTCCCGTAACTTGCTGCACCCATTCTTACAACACATGTCCAGTAAAGTGAGTGCCTTGATGGCTCTCAATCACCTGTGGCCGGTCAGAGGCTGCACAGAGGCACTCTATGCCCCTCTTGGGGGTTTGCTGATCTGCATAACATGCAGGAAAAGCAACCCACAGTCCAGTAGCTGTGTCCACACAAGTCACTTCGCAACTGCTGCTGGAGAGAAGGTTGAGAAATCAGGGAGGCAGTCTACTCATTTCAGAACCCGACATAACAATCTTTTCCACCCCCATATCCCAGAGACGCAAAAGCCATGTAGGCGGAGATTCCGATGGCTTCTGCCAATATCAGACGCTCATGTCCATCAGCTCATCTTGGGTATAGGGGCGGAGCATGGAGTTCTCCACAACCTGGGGAGGGGGCCGCCCCTCCCCGTGAGGAGCTTGTGGTTGTTGCATTTTTACTTTCTTAATTACAACTGGGCAGGCCTTTAATACAGGAGAGGATGGTACTTCAGGTGGTAGTCTCACCAACAGATAAGCCCTCCACTCCACCCCCTCATCCTCTTCCTCCCCCTCCCCCATGACTTCTTGAAATGCAGACTCTCCTCCTGCCTCCCCCTTGCTATTGCGAAGAAATCTTCCAGGAGCGTGATCCATCTTCTCAGTAACTGTCATTCTTCCTCCAAGTGAAGATGAAGTCTCTCTCTCTCCTCAATAACCCTTTCTCTCTCCTTGATAACCATCTCTCTCTCCTTGATAACATTTCCACTATCTCAATGAAAAAGATCCTACAATGCCAGCTGCTACATGGCCATTCAGGGCCTCTAAGCAGTCTTCCGTGTGAAGCAGGGCTAATTCTGCAGCTTCTGGTGTCTCCACCCTTCCCCAATTCTGGGGAAGGCCCTACCCCTCTAGGAGGTGCTTTACCCTAGACCAATTCCTCACTAGGAGCTCCCCAGCTTGAAGCCCCACAAATAGGGGGGTCCCTGAGTGAAGCTGCACCCTCTACTGCTGTAGCCACTGGGGCCTCCCCACCATCCCTAGAGCAGCCCGTCCAAGGGTTGCACCTATGTAGGCACATTTTGGGTTCAGAGGTCCTGCTGACTACCATCAGATGTAACTCGGGGGGGGAAAATCCCAGAGCAAAATACTTTGAAACCAAAATCAGTCAAAGGGAGAAATAAAGTTTAAGAAACCAGTTTATTTCTTACAAGCAGTCATCCCACATCTCTCTCGACTGGCTACAGAAGAGAGCTGCACCCAACCTCTCCAGTCCAGATAAGCCCTTGCTTACCCATGTAATTACTAATTGATATGGAGATGGACCATTTCTCTCCACCCCTAGGAAACACCTATTTATATAGAGATACACTAAAGCCAGGTGAGAGATTCTGGAAATATTGCAGTTTTATCCACAGTAGTCATGTGTAGAGGAGGGCCTAAATTAGAATATAGATGTGATTATTCAGCTTTAAGTTTTAAATTAAATACTGAGTATATAGCAAGACACTAATTTTCAGGTGTAAGCTTTGCTGAGTTTCATGAATTCCAAAATTATTTCTTTAGCTGTCAGAGTGGATCTTGCAAGTCTGATTGCTGTGTTTTACTATAAAGCAAAATAAGGAGAGGAACATGATTTGGCATCAGGTCAGTTCAACAAAATAGGAAAGAGGAAGCTTTGATAAGGAGCAAAGAATTGTTCAACTATTCTATTTGTTTTTTTCCTTTGCATTTGTAACTCCAGCAGAGGTTGGGGTGGGGGTGGGGGGAATACACGTTCCCAGCCCAGGGCAAAACACCTTTGAAACCAAAATCAGTCAAAGGGAGAAATAAAATGGGAGAAATCCATTTATTGCTTACAAGCCATTGTCCACTTCCGCTCACCAGTGTATTGAGACCCAGCTTCAAGAAGACCCACCCAACTTCTCTGATCCAGAGACGCCCTTGCTCCCCCATGTAACATCCTATGGAGATGAACTTATTCTCCCACCCCTTGGAAACACCTATTGATATGGAGATGTACTAAGGCCAGGAGAGAGATTCTAGAAATGCTGCAGCTTTACCCACAGCATTCTTGACCCCTACCCTAGGGTCAGATCTTTCAGAATCATGGAGGGAGGCACAGTGGAAACAGGTGGAAATTTAAAAAAAGTTTCTAAGCAAAAATCCTAGTGTGCCATTTTTTAAGGAGTAGACTGAAAAGCTGAAAAACTTAGAAAAATTCTGAGCATTTCCCAAAAGAAAAATGGATGTTTCCTGAAGAACAATGGCTTGGGAAATCAAGTGGTGCCTGAGGGAAGTATCTTGACAGATATCCCTAAATTAGATCCCAGATATACATTGCCTTTGTTTGGCATGTAGGACCCCTTGGTTGGGAAAATAATGGGGCCAGAAAAGACCTGAGTTCTAGATAAGGAAGCTGTAGAATGCAGAGATCTCTTGAATCAAGTTTTCTACTAGGGTCGGAGATTGCAGCTGGGGGTGTCTGCACAGTATTCAAAAAAATAAACAGTGAGGACAGCAGCTACTCTGTAAATACCAAGGCAACATGCCCAACAACCAAGTGAAAAGAAAAGACTTCCTCTCCCGTGGAGCAGGTGAGGGTCTATATAGATCAGAGGCCACTCTGGCCTCTGGCCTATAAGAGATCATGGATGGTTTTCCCAGGACATACATGCCATCTGTATAAAAAGGAGGAAAGAAGAATCATTTGAAAGGAAGGAAGAGTACCTGATGAAGAAGTGCTTGAAAATTGAACCTCAAGGAACCCTGTATATCAGACAAAACTAAAATCAACTAGTTTAAGCACTCTCTCATCTGTTAACTCTGACAGAGAGGTTTCATATCAAGATAATGACAATTATAGAAATTTTTAGTGTGTACATTTACACATCCATTTCTAGTGTGTACATTTCTTGCACAGTAACCTGTATTTAAAATTTTTGCTTGGGGACATTTATTGATTTGTTTTTATAATCCTTCAAATTACAAATCTTGCTAGAACTCATCTAGGTGTCAGTTTTTAAAAACGAATTTCAATCTATACACTGGAATGAGGAAAATAAGGATAATTTTCAACTAAGGAAAATTTGCTGCTATTATGTTCCTCAGTATAGTTTCTCACCCCTCAAAAATGTCAGATATGTGTATATGGATCATTCGTTTCTACCATCCACATCTACTGTACCTTCCTTTGTTCTTTTCCATTTGTTCTTTTGCCTTATAGTCTCAGAGTAAGGGAAACCTATTTAACTGGTTCTTTATAGACTATATTTGATTTCAATACTGCTGATTCCTCTCCTTAATCGTTTATGCTGGATATTATCTTTGGCAGACAACATCCATTCTACCCTGCCTCTGGTCTCCCTGTATCATGAGACCTAGAATTTCCCAGAATCCCTTACTAAAGAGAATCTGGATATGTCTCAGGGCCTGTGGATGAGGAGCATTCACATGAGATTTGAAAGGCAGAAGTCATTCTGCTTCTTTGGGTACCAGCGACATATACTGGCTTTGACAAATGAGAATTTTGCAATGTCTTACAGTTCTCTTACCATCCTTCTGTCACAGGGCCATGGAGCTGCTGAGAAGTCAGAAGTGGTTTCCTGAAGGCTGAAATTACTTTTCTAAATTAAGATTCCTTGCCAGGAACTTTTATTAGAGAATTATGAATTGTGTCCCTCAGTCATGAAGTCATACCACGTCTATTTCCTCACTAGTCCATTACCCTTTCTTTTGCAGTCCCAGCTGCAGGAGGCAGACAAAACTTTTATTATTATATTTCCTCGTCATGATAAAAGTGGGAAGGGGCATCACTTCCCTGCCCCAGCAGCATTGTCTCTTTGCACACCTACCATTCACCTTTGATTGCCTTGTTGGCAATCACGGTAGAGGCTCCCAGTGCCTTACAGCTGAGTCCTCTTCCCATTTTAACTGGTATCAGATAAAATCAGGATTGTAACCTTGGATTTGGCAATGACTTGACATCTGGGGCACAAATGATAAAAGAGAAGATTGACCGAAGCTCTTCATCAGTATTAAAAACATTTGTGCTTCAAAAGATATTATGAAGAAAGTGGAAATCCCACAGACCGGAAGGAACTATTGCAAATCATGTATCTGATAAGACACTTGCATCCAGAAGATATAAGAAACTGTTACAGTTCAATAATAAAAGACAAGTAGCCTAATTTAAGAACAGCAAAGGATTTGAATAGACATTTCTTCAAAGAAGATATACAAATGGCAAGTAAGCAAGTGAAAAGTTGCTCAGCTTCATCAGTCACACAAATCAAATGCACAGTGGAAAGCAAAAGCCCAGTGAGGTACCAGAATGGCTATGATTAAAAAAAAAAGATAGTAGCAAGTGTTGTAAGTATGTAGGGAAATTAAAAACTTTAATACCATTAGAATGTAAAATGATAAGCCATTTTGAAAAACAGTTTAGCAATTACTTAAAATATTAAACATAGGGTTACCCATGTGATCCAGCAATTTCACTCTTAGTTATCTATCCAGAAGAAATGAAAACATGTCCACACAAAAACTTTGACACAAATATTCATATCTATATTATTCATAATAGAAAAAAGGGGAAATCATCAACTGATGAATGGATAAATCAAATATGATATATCCATGCAGTAGCATATTATTCAGCAATAAAAAGAAGTGAAGTACTGGTATATACAATGACAGGGATAAAAGATACAAGTCACAAATGACCACAAATGGTTCCAAACATATGAAATGTCCAGAATGGGCAAGTACATAGAGAAAGGAAATAGATTACTGGTTGTGTAGGACTCAGAGTAAGGGGTAGAAATAGGGAGTGACTACTAATGGGTACAAGATATCTTTAGGGGCCATAAAAGTGTTCTAAAATTAGATTATGGTGGTGGTTGCAAAACTCTAGATATAGTAAAACCACTGATTGTTTTGTACGCTTTAAAGCGGTGAACAATATGGTATATAAATTATATGTCAACAAAACGATTGTTTTTTATTTTATTTTATTTTATTTTTTTAACATTGCAAGGAAGAGCCACAGATGTACTCTCCGTAGCAAGGCCCTGGTACTAATTCCAGGCCACCAGTTATTATCCACTGCTGCTTTGGCAGAGATCTGACCCTTTGCCAGGCTACTAGCAGAATTACCAGACAACAGCTCAAAAATGATCATCCATCAGGTAGTTGATGAAAAAAGACATTTTGTGAACGAGAGGCGGTTTAGTTGGGTCAGGACAGTGTTGAGCCTGGCCAGTGATTTTGAGCAAACTGTGAGCAATAAAGAGTTTCTCCCAACGTACCCTTTCCCTTGACTTATTTTCATTTCACCAGTTTCATAGGGAGATTTGCCCTGGGCTAGAAACACCCTTCCCTCCAGAGCTATAAAGATATTTTGTGTTTAACCAGAATATGGTATTCAAGATAGAAAAAAAATCTTGCCAGTACTTTCAGAAATTGAGAGAACTCCTATTTAAATGAAAAATAAAGGCTTCTGGATCAGACTGTCTTGGCTTTTCCACAAATCTCTCTTGCTGTTTTAGGCTGCTGTTAAATCCATATTAAAATTTTTGTGATAGTAATACATAACGAGAGAAACGGTTCTTGACTTAGAGGGCGTCTGGGGTCATATGAAATCTTGGTGCTGTGGGACTGGGGCCCAGATGTGCTTCTGCCAGGTGATGGTCTGGTGCTACAGGGTCCCACCTGAGAAGGTGCCTGCTGCTTTTGCAGGGCCTTTCCTTTCCCTCAGGCAGCAAAATCACTAAGCAATAGCTCAAAAATAGAGAGCACAGTTAAATATAATTGTCTCATCTTGGGATTATGAAGTCCCCTATAAAAGCCACACAGATGGAAGAAATATAAGGTACAATTACCCGTAGTGAGTGCCAAGAATGGCCTTATAGCTTGATCTTATAATATTTAACTTCATATGAGTTAACTATGCTCACTGAAGAGTGCATGCATGTATTAATAAAAGTAAAGTGACTTAACATGAACTTGGTGGCATTTTCATTATTGTTCAGAGATGATGGATAAGAGATGAGATCCCAAAAGTGGCAGACATTTGATTACCTCACATATTGGGTGTTTGCATAAGAAATTTAGTCACTCTATCTTGATTATATAATCAGTATGGGCTCAGATCTCTATCTCTAGCCACATCCCTGGTAGAGCTTAGTTGTTAGCTCAATGAAATTCCTAGAGTCAGTTCTTCCATTTGGAGAAATATAACTTAGTTCTAAGTATCATTTCTAAACAATTTTCTATAAAAGTAGTTCTTTGCAAATACCTAACAAGCAATATTCAAAAGAGAGCTGTCCTCTGCATATGGTAATCAGAAGCCTGGTCAGTCCATGAAGCAGGTGAAGAGAACAACAGGGCAGCAGGCCAAAGAGGGGAAAGCAGCCAATTAGTCATTCTAGGCTAATGGCATCACCTCGTCTCTTTGAGAAGGCCTTAAATTACATGATGGCTATGCTGTTTGTTATTTGTAATAGTAGTGGTGACAGCAGTACTGGTCATAGATTTTTCTGCATATTGTTAGAATTTCAGACATTTTAAGTTTTGCATGGGAGTATATTATGATACTTCCTACCCAAAAGCTTTGTTTAGTAAACTTTGTGTCAATATATAATTTCTACCTTTGCCAATGATTTAGTATGAAACTTTACTAAATTTAGCAGGTCTTCATATAGTAAGACTTGGTACCTAACTTGGAATGTTAATGTGAGTATTAGAGAGGCATTTTTCCATAATAGGACTCTCCGTGTAATAAAAGGGCAAGCAAACAAACAAAAACAAACAGGAATCGGGAAGATGTGATCCAGATTCAGTAGAGTGATTCTCCATGTTAATAGAGGTTAGTAGAAGAGGAGTTTCCATGAGGCTCAAGTTTAGGGAGCAAATAGTTTCTTTCATTGTTTAATAACATCCCCAAATTGTGTTTTCAGGATGAAGGGAATCTTCTATGAAGAATTAATGAGTTCTATTGGTAGGGGATGAACTTCTGGTTTTCTTTTTCTTATTAAGACAAAGAGGGATAGACAGAAAAATATACAAAGAAAAACAATAAAAGTAAAAATTTGCAGCCACCAAAGCAGAAGCCCACCTTAGCGACCTCCCTGGCCTCTTTCACCTTCAGAGTCCTAGTTTCTTTCCTGGCAGAAGAAACAGATGGGAGGTAAAAATTATATGACCCACCCCAGGAAGCTGTAAAGATATAAGACATTAGAGCAGAATAATCATCATGACTAGTGGGAAGGGCTACAGCCCAGATAGGCGAGAAGAGGGAGACTCACAAGGGAAGAAAGAGTGGATTTGCTGAGGCTCTGGTTGGGTGTAGCTCGAGTGGGAGATGAAGTGAGTAGGTATGGAGAGGGGCTCCATGAAAAGATGGGCAGCTGAAGAACATCCACCAGGGGATCAACACTGAAGGTCTGGGCTGTGAAACCCAAGAGCAACCAGGGCTGTTTGGGAACACAGCTTTACTTATCCTCAGCTTCACGTCTCAGTAGTTTAAATTTGTATTTAGTCTTAGAATAAAGAACTGACTGAAGCTTCTTCAGGGAGGTGTATGTCTATCTTCTGCCAGGACCATCCCTTGAGAAACATTTGATGTGAATGATGGAGAGTCAAAAGGAATTACTGAACGCAGTGAGCCGGACCACCCTCCCCAGAAAGCCACAGAAATAGGGTTAAAGGAATGAATCTAGGAATATTATGTTTTAAGCACCTGTCCCAATACCAGGAAAACTACAGGTGCTTACTAATCAGTAATAATAATTACCCATTAAGAAAGGATGGCACTGTATAACTTGGAGAGAGAGAAATGGGCTGGCAACTGTAGTTTCAATTTCCATGGACTAGTCTCCTTGCTTTTGTACATGCACATACACACACACACCTTGAAACATTAAACCACAGCCATGTGATTTAATAATCTCACATTTTACATATTCCTACTTACTTTTACCTACATTATCTCACCTTGAAATTAACTTGGGACTTGGTGTAATTATTTTAAATTTAATACTAAAGAATTTGGTTAAAAAAACTCATGTTATCTTTCCTAAATAAATAATTTTTTTGTGATTTAGTATGTATGCCTCACAACATAGGTCCAAAGAATGTTGTTTTCCCATCAAATTTGTCATTATATTGTGACTTGAAAAAAATCTTATGGATGTATATTTGATAACACCTCTTAAAAATAATTTTGAGCATCTATGGTCGAAGTGTTCAAAAAAGAACATTGATTGCTGTGGGATAAATTACTTGAATGAATTATGGAGAAAAGTTCTCATCTTTGTGCAAAGTATGCATTCTAGAGTGAGGCTTTTTTCTGAGGTATGTGAAATCAAACACAAGCTCCCAAACCCTGAGGACTGATTGACTCCCTTCTGAAGACCACCCTCTTCTCTACATAAGGAGGTCATATTCCTTCTTACTTTGATCTTATATCGATTAAACTAATAACCTTGGCCTTCTTAGGCGATGAGAGTTGTCTTAAGCGCTCTGCAAAGCTTCTCTACCCTGACTGTCAATGGATAATGTCCCCTGCCCCACTTGATGCCTAAATTTGGACGGGTAGGGGGAGAAATAGTAACAGCCCACCACCTCTTTGAAGCGTTTTACATATAACTCATTTACTCTTCAGAACACCCCTGTGAGAACAAATACTACTATTATTACTTTTTTAGTATGCAGTGTAATTTATTTAACCATTCACCTACTGATGTACATTTTGACAATTTCAAAGTTTTACAAGCTACAGAGAAATTCTCAAATACAGCTTTGCACACTCCTGCAAGTGTTTCTGTCCAATGGACATCTAGAATTGAAAATGTTGGGTCAATGTGAATGCAGACTTAAAATTGTCATACCTTTCTATACTTGTTTGTGCTGTCACCAGCAGTGTGTGAGTGGGCCTTACCAATATGGGGATTCTTTTTTAAGTCTTTGCTAACTTTAGAGGTTAAAGAGTGTTATCTATTGTTTTAATTTGAGTTTCTTTAATAGTGTAGTTAAACATCTTTAAAATGTTTACTAAGTCTTCCGTTCACTGTCCATTATTGTTACTTGACCATTTTTCTGTGGTATAGTTCCACTGTTTTAATGATCTATAATAACATTTTCGTATTAGAAATATAAGGTGTTTGTCATGTGTTGTAATTATTTTCTCTAGTGTATTGTAAATTAGACTTAGTACCTATATCTATGTATTTGGGCAACATAAAAGTTTTGATATTTATGTAGTAAGTTCTGATCTTTTGAGAACAACTACTATTATTAACCCCATTTTACAAATGAAAAACTGAGGCATAGGGAGGTTAAACAATCTGCCCAAGTTTACCTGGTAGATAACAGGGCGGGGATAGCAACCCAGCCATTCCAGCTTCTCCCATTTGCAACACCAGGTTGGCAAAGGCAGAAACTGAGGCTCATTCTCACAAAGAGAAGGTTATTAGTGCTCAGGTGGGAGAGAAAGCCTGGGAATGGAGAGTAAACCGAAAAGTGTAAGAGTTCCTTCTTAGAAAAATATGACAAAGCCTGGGACTGGTAACTCACATGAACCAAGAACAGTGAGGAAGCCAACATTTCTTATTTGGACACAGAAATAACAATGAGAACACAGCTTGAAATGAGGTGCAAATGTCTTATGAGGAAGGGAAGAAATGACACCAGCTAGATCCTCCAGTATATTTCGAGCATATTTTATCTCTCTTTTCCTTAGAAGAAATTTAACTTAACAGATGAATAGAGGAAGAGAGGGGAGAATGTTTCAAAGAATAAGGTCAAAGCCGTCACAGCTTGATAGAATCTTAAAAATCAAAAAATATGCCAGAATAGCAGGTATTTGAGACTTACTGTTAGAAACAATTTTATTTTAAAGGCACGTGTTTTCTTAATGACACTGCTAGCTTGGTGGCCGTGCAGTCTGCCTTCCGCAGGAAGTGCTAATTCGCTTAATTCTATTAAGCCCCAAGAAAGGTAAATCTGTCTCCTGAACTTAAAGGGCCTCTGCTCCAAAGTAACTTTGACATTGACCAATAATCACCCTGACATTCCTGTGGCTTTGGCTGTTCTCAGAGCTGCTCAGTGGCACCGAGAGAAGAGTCTGCGTGAGAAAGCCTTCTTATAGCAACAGCCCACCGTGTCAGGGCTGTGAAGGGGTAATA
The DNA here is from genome assembly GCA_032199065.1 of Smutsia gigantea. NCBI lineage: Eukaryota > Metazoa > Chordata > Mammalia > Pholidota > Manidae > Smutsia > Smutsia gigantea. The sequence goes on along the minus strand of JAVSCE010003127.1, from coordinate 23,189 downwards.
TTCTCACAGCAGCACAAGCAGAGATGCTACACATTGTGCTCCACCATTCTGGTGCCTTTGGAGTGAGGGCTGGGACAGTTCTCAGAGCTCACAGGGGCGGAGGGGATGGTGTACTTCCCAAAGCATATCTGAAGTAAAGCAGTCAGTTGTAACGATGGCCTTTGAAAACTGCAGGCTTTACAAAAGTGAACTATGCAAACAGGGCAAACTCACAGAGTAGGGATCCTGTTTTGATCACTGTTTTATTTCCAGTATAACATCAGGCCTGGACCTTAGTAAGCGGTGCCGTTAGAAGCTTGCTTCTGTGAAGGTTGACCATCCCAGTTTGCAGAGGACAGTCTTAGTTAATCTTTTGGTCCTAAGGTCCTGTTCAGTTGCATATGTCCAAGTTAAAAAAAATTTTTTTTCAAGTATTATTATTAAAGGTTGTATAAGTCAGAATAGGTCAGGTATTTTATTTTATTTCCAGCTCCTGTCATTTTCTTACTGTAGGTAGGAGGCACTGCAAAATGCCCAGCAACATCTCTCTCTCTCTCCCTTTAAGGTATTTTTTATTCTTTCCAGATTCAAGAAGAATGTGTTCAGAATTCAAGGGCATTCAGGTATGAGCAGCTAACTCCTTTTGTTTTAGTGGTGGTGGGAGAAATATCAGATGCTGCTCTCCCTCCAGACATTCGTGTTGCAGCCTATAGGGCCTCCAAGATTCATAAAGCCACCAGGATCCTAGAAGGTCACTGATATATATATATCACCTATTGATATATATCCCAGTAACATAGTGATATGTTTTACCTATATGTGCAGGAAATAGAGTTTGAGTAGTCCAGTCTTTAAAGCAAGTAGTTCGAATGCTCTTGCTAGTGACGTCATTTATAAATCTACATCATAGTTATTTATAATTTCATCATAATGTTTGGTAATGAAATTTGTAATAAATCTTTCTGCCACCAATGACCTCAAAAAAAATTTTTTTTAGTGATTTTCTTTTTTTTTATTAAGGTAACATTGATATACACTCTTATGAAGGTTTCACATGAAAAACAATGTGGTTACTACATTCACCCTATTATCAAGTCCCCCCCATACCCCATGACAGTCACTGTCCATCAATGTAGTAAGATGCCACAGAGTCACCATTTGCCTTCTCTGAGCTACTTGTCCTCCCCATTCCCCCCGCCACACTATGTGTGCCAATCATAATGCCCCTCCCTCCCCACCCGCCCTCCCCCACCCCTCCCCTTTGGTAACCGCTAGTCCCTTCTTGGAGTCTGTGAGTCTGTTCAAAAAAAATTTTTTGACAAAATTTTTTAAATAAAAAATATACACTGTTTCCCATTTATCACAAAGGCCATTGCGATATCTGACCAAATGGAAACTAAAGGCAAAACCTGGTAAGTCAGCAGCATCAACCAAAAGTTGTTATTTTAGGGAGACTGTACCCAAAATGACAATTTCGATATGCAACCACAGAAGGCGTGTCTACATATCAGTCTTTGAAACATGAGTTTTCATTTAGATCAACTGTTGCTTTAAGTTAATGTTGCTCATTTTTAGTTCCCAGTTTGTGCATTCATGAAGCAAGAAGTGCTAGCAGAATATGCTGTGGTTCCATAAGCAGCAGAACTTCTCAAGTTTAAAGGATATTAGTTTTATATTAGCAGATGCTTCAAGTTGAAAATCAGTTAATTCCAATAATGGTTCTTTTTTTTCCATTTGATTGCTGGAATCAAAGTAAAGCTTTGGGAGTTCATCCTCTCAAAGATAAAAATGTCTGCTATCATTGTGGATGTTAAAAGTGCAACCCTGAATTATAGTATTTGTTTTTGTGGTGATAACATGAATGGAAACTTTTGTGGAGCACATCCCCATGGTCACATCAATGGTCTCACTAAATGAGGAAACTTATGGAGAAGAAAGGTAACTGGAATTTGTTATGATATACACGACCTTCCTAATTTCATCCAAACTGCCATAATATTCTGCCAATTGAGATAGAAGCTCCAATCGTCAAAATCTATAAATAATTTTATGTATACCCAATTGGCAAAACTAAGCTTTTGTGATAAAACTAACATTGAATAAAAACATTTCAACATGGCAGTATGCTCCTTCTCTCTTCTCAGTATCTCATCAGTAAGATTTTAGGGATTTTGAGCCTTTGAATAACTACTTTATGAATCAACCTTAATGCCCTGTAATGATGCTGATATTTTTGTAAATGATTTCTCCAACTTTTGGTTGCATTTTGTTCAAAAGCTGGAAATTTTTAAGCAAAATATTCAACAAATGGTGTGGCAAGAAAAACAACAACTTTGGGTTGAAGCTTTTAGCAAATTCAGATTACTGAAGACCATGTCTTGCAAACAGGAAGACATTTATTCTATAAAACCAATGGGGAGCTGAACAAATTCAAGAATAAGACGATAGACTGTATAAAATTTAATTTGGAAATTGCATAATGTCTTCGAAACATCTGACTTGGGGGAAGAATTAGTTGACAGATTGCCTATTTTTAATTGAATAAATTTATATCCTGTATTGGGATGGAATAAATTTGAGAAACCCTATAATTTTCAGCATCTCAATTTGGTAAAACTTTCAGGGAAATCCCAAATAGAGACAACTTATTTGAGAAATCTTGTCTTATAAAAATATTTTTTGAAAGAAACTAAATGGAAGCAAAAAGGCAGTGCCTGTGAAAATATTTGGGCTGAAATATTTACCTACTTCAGTATAAAATAAATTGGACTTGAGAATATATTTTAACTAGCAGAATTTGGAGATTACCAGCTCCCTCAGCACATTTAGATAATATTCCCTTACCTCTCACAAAGAAATGTTTATGTCAGTTATAAAGATGTCAATGATTTCAAAATTTTTAACATAGAATTCTAATTCAAAAGTATTACACATAATTTTATGGAAAAAGATAAAAATACCATAAGTCTGTCTCTTAAAAAAATATATTCCTCTGGCTCTGGACATAGGTATTAGAGACTGATACAGCTAAGGAACTGATTAAAGTTTGTGAATATGTGTCAAGTATATTTCTTTTTAATTGTTTATATAATCATTTAACCTTCCTTAATGTATACAAATACATATTAGATTATCTTTAAGAAAAAAAACCTTCAGTTTTGAAAGTAATTTTTGAATAGAATTGTTTTGGAGGTCCATGAATGGACATGTCTGACAACAAAATTTTCAGAAATAAATAAGATTTTTGAACAATAAACTTTACAAAATTATGTGAATTAAGTTATTTTAGTGCTCTCTTTTCCTCCCAAATGTCTCCCATAGATTTTATGGGCATTTTTCTTTCGGGCATCCAGACAACCTTCTGAAGTCTGAGCAACACCTGTACCATTTTTTCTTAAGAGATGCTGGTGCATAGTGTATTCTAATTCATATTAGTCTGTAAGAAAATATTGTGACCATGGAAAAGTTCCTTAAGCTCCCAGGGAGAAGTGGTAATCACGTTAAGCCAAGTTTTCATCCATGAGAAATTCAGAAAGCTCAACACTGTGATAGAGGCATATTCATCATAGAAAATACAACGGTTGGTTCCCATAAACTCTTGGTGGCTGTTAAATGTGGTTGGGTGAAATTTACGAGGTGGTATTTCTCCACTTCCTGCTCAATTATTTTTTTTATTTTTTTTTAGGACAGGTCACCAGACCCCGGCCGCCGCCTTCAGTGACTGATGTATAGTTTTGAATGGCAGGGAACTTGTGACACTATTGGGCAGCTATACAGTAATGAGCACAGAGGTATGAGTCAAAATCTGAGATTTTTTTTCTTACACTGTTGGATTAAAAATCATTTTATAGGATTTAAAGACTAATTAGTCTTTGGTGGGCTTGTGGGCTTCCCAGAAGAGGACAATCTTTCCATTTGTACAACTGCTTATAATAATGGAGAGGATAATTTGATCCTCATTTCATATTTTAAAGCAAGGAGTGAGGCAAACTTATTCTATACAGTAAAGAGTAAGTGCAGGCTTTGATATGTGCAAGTAGGATGTACAAGAGAAAACCATCAACCCTCGCTGCGACTATACCTGGTGGGACAAAATGGGACATTTACTAGGTTATCTCCCACTTCCACTTGCCATGTTTCCTTAGTAAACACAACCCCTTTACAAATCATGACAACAGTACCGTCTTCAAATATACCACTCAATTCTGGAAGGTAGCTCACCCACCACGTTATTTCCAGTGTTACCCCTGGGTGGTCACAGGTATTAGCTGACAAAATCTTCCCTCCTTAGGTCTAAGTACATCATGACTGCAGTGTATCAAAGGGCCAGAGACGTGGATGTACCCCGCAGCTTCAGCCTTTCTCAGACTGGACTCAACTATGGGCCATGAATGAGTCACACACACCTACTTCAGGGAAAATCTTTCCTGGGCCTGTGAAGAATATTTGGAAATTAGACATATTTTCAACTTATATAATATACATGACCCCTTTACTCTTTTGGTTTTCTCTACTCCTGTTGCTAATCAAAATAACAAAACAACCATTGCATGGATTGTACATGTTACTTCCCTGGAATAAAAATTGTACAATGGTGGCTCCTGAGATTGTTAATTAAAATAATAATGCTAGTGATAAATAATAGTAATAGTGATCTATACCTAACACTATACTCAGCATTTTACATATTTTCTTTTTACAAATGATTCTTTAAGATCAATACTATTATTATCCCCATTGTAGAGATAAGAAAACTAAGGCACAAAGTTAAGTCATTTGCTCAAGTTCACACACCTGCTAAGTGAAAGAGAGAATTTAATCAAGCTGAATGTATAACAAGATCATGCTTATAGCCACAGGCGACATAGTTTTGTATTACGTCAGGTTTGTGTCACTGAAAGAAACCCTACTTCAATATGGTGAAATACTTTTTTTTTGCTGTGATTAATATACAATTACATGAGCAACATTATGGTTACTAGACTCCCCCTATTATCAAGTCCCCACCACATACCCCATTGCAGTCACTGTCCATCAGCGTAGTAGGATGGTATAGAATCACTACTTGTCTTCTCTGTGTTATACTGCCTTCCCCGTATCCCCCCACCCTCGCTACATAATGTGTGCTAATTGTAATAGCCCTTTTTCCCCCTTATCCCTACCTTCCACCCCTCTTCCCCAGTCCCTTTACCTTTGGTAACTGTTAGTCCATCCTTGGGTTCTGTGAGTCTGCTGCTGTTTTGTTCCTTCAGTTTTTTCCTTGTTCTTATATTCCACAGATGAGTGAAATCATTTGGTACTTGTCCTTCTCTGCCTGGCTTATTTCACTGAGAATAATACCCTCTAGCTCCATCTATGCTGTTGCAAATGGAAGGATTTGTTTTCTTCTTATGGCTGAATAATATTCCATTGTGTATATATATCACATCTTCTTTATCCATTCATCTACTGATGGACACTTAGGTGGCTTCCGTTTCTTGGCTATTGTAAATAGTGCTGTGATAAACAGAGGGGTGCATCTGTCTTTTTCAAACTGGGCTGCTGCATTCTTAGGGTAAATTCCTAGGAGTGGAAATCCTGGGTCAAATGGTATTTCTATTTTGAGTTTTTTGAGGAACCTCCATACCATACTGCTTTCCACAATGGTTGAACTAATTTACATTCCCACCAGCAGTGTAGGAGGGTTCCCCTTTCTCCACATCCTCGCCAACATTTGTTGTTGTTTGTATTTTGGATGTTGGCCATCCTAACTGGTGTGAGGTGATATCTCAATGTGGTTTTAATTTGCATTTCCCTGATGACTACTGATGTGGAGCATCTTTTCATGTGCCTGTTGGGCATCTAAATTTCTTCTTTGGAGAAGTGTCTGTTCATGTCCTCTGCCTATTTTTTAATTGGCTTATTTGCTTTTTGTTTGTTGAGGTGCATGAGCTCTTTATATAATTTGGATGTCAACCCCTTATCGGATATGTTATTTATGAATATATTCTCCCATACTGTAGGATGTCTTTTTGTTCTACTGATGGTATCCTTTGCTATATAGAAGTTTTTAGTTTGATATAGTCCCACTTGTTCATTTTTGCTTTTGTTTCCCTTGCCCGGGGAGATATGTTCATGAAGAAGTTGCTCATGTTTATGTCCAAGAGATTTTTGCCTATATTTTTTTCTAAGAGTTTTATGGTTTCATGACTTACATTCAGGTCTTTGATCCATTTTGAGTTTACTTTTGTCTATGGGGTTAGACAGTAATCCAGTTTCATTCTCTTACATGTAGCTGTCCAGTTTTGCCAACACCAGCTGTTGAAAAGGCTGTCATTTTCCCATTGTATATCCATGGCTCCTTTATCATATATTAATTGACCTTATGTGCTTGGGTTTATATCTGAGCTCTCTATTCTGTTCCACTGGTCTGTGAGTCTGTTCTTGTACCAGTACCAAATTGTCTTGATTACTGTAGCTTTGTAGTAGAGCTTGAAGTAAGGGAGCATAACTCCCCCTGCTTTATTCTTCCTTCTCAGGATTTCTTTGGCCATTCAGGGTCTTTTGTGGTTCCATATGAATTTTAGAACAATTTTCTCTAGTTCATTGAAGAATGCTGTAGGTACTTTGATAGGGATTGCATTGAATCTTTAGATGGATTTAGGTAGGATAGCCATTTTGATAATATTAATTCTTCCTAGCCAAGAGCATGGGATGAATTTCTATTTATTAATGCCCTCTTTAATTTCTCTTAAGAGTGTCTTGTAGTTTTCAGGGTATAGGTCTTTCACTTCCTTGGTTAGGTTTATTCCTAGGTATTTTATTCATTTGGAAGCGATTGTGAATGGAATTGTTTTCCTGATTTCTCTTGCTGCTGGTTCATCATTAGTGTATAGGAATGCAACAGATTTCTGTGTATTAATTTTGTATCCCACAACTTTGCTGAATTCAGATATTAGATCTAGTAGTTTTGGAGTGGATTCTTTAGGGTTTTTATGTACAATATGTGCATGTCATCTTCAAACAGGGACAGTTTGAGTTCCTCCTTGCCAATTTGGATGCCTTTCATTTCTTTGTGTTGTCTTATTGCCGTGGCTAGGACCTCCAGAACTAGGTTGAATAAAAGTGGGGAGAGTGGGCATCCTTGTCTTGTTCCTAATCTTAAAGGAAAAGCTTTCAGCTTCTCGCTGTTAAGTATAATGTTGGCTGTGGGTTTGTCACATACGGCCTTTATTATGTTGAGGTACTTGCCCCCTATACGCATTTTGTTGAGAGTTTTCATCATGAATGGATGTTGAATTTTGTCGAATGATTTTTCAGCATCTGTGGAGATGATCATGTGGAGTTTGTCCTTCTTTTTGTTGATGTAGTGGATGATGTTGATGGATTTTCAAATGTTGTACCATCCTTGCACCCCTGAGATGAATCCCACTTGATCATGATGGATGATCTTTTTGATGTGCTTTGAATTCGGTTTACTAATATTTTGTTGATTATTTTTGCATCTATGTTCATCAGGGATATTGGTCTGCAATTTTCTTTTTTTGTTGTGTCTTTGCCTGGTTTTGGTATTAGAATGATTTTGGCCTCATAGAATGAGTTTGGGAGTATTCCTTCCTCTTCTACTTTTTGGAAAACTTTAATGAGGATGTGTATTAGGTCTTCACTAAATGTTTGATAAAATTCAGCAGTGAAAACATCTGGTTCAGGAGTTTTGTTCTTAGGTAGTTTTTTCATTACCTATTCAATTTGTTTGCTGGTAATTGGTCTATTCAGATTTTCTGTTTCTTCCTGGGTCAGCCTTGGAAGGTTGTACTTTTCTAGAAAGTTGTCCATTTCTTCTAGGTTATCCAATTTGTTAGCATATAATTTTTCATAGCAGTCTGTCATAATTCTTTGTATTTCTGTGGTGTCCGTAGTGATTTTACCTTTCTCATTTCTGATTCTGTTTATGTGTGTAGACTGTCTTTTTTTCTTGATAAGTCTGGCTAGGGGTTTATCTATTTTGTTTATTTTCTCAAAGAACCAGCTCCTGCTTTCATTGATTCTTTCTATTGTTTTATTCTTCTCAATTTTATTTATTTCTGCTTTAATCTTTATTATGTCCCTCCTTCTACTGACTTTGGGCTCCATTTGTTCTTCCTTTTCTAATTTCATTAATTGTGAGTTTAGACTGTTCATTTGGGTTTGTTCGTCTTTCCTGAGGTAGCCTGTATTGCAATATATTTCCCTTTTAGCATGGCCTTCGCTGCATCCCACAGATTTTGTGGTGTTGAATTATTCTTGTCATTCATCTCCATATATTGCTTGATTTCTGTTTTTATTTGGTCATTGATCCACTGATTATTTAGGAGCATGTTATTAAGCCTCCGTGTGTTTGTGGGCCTTTTCATTTTCTTTGAGTAATTTATTTCTAGTTTCGTACCTTTGTGATCTGAGAAGCTGGTTGGCACAATGTCAATTTTTTTCAATTTACTGAGGTTCTTTTTGTGGCCTATGATTAATTCTTGAAAATGTTCCATGTGCACTTGAGATGAATGTGTATCCTGTTGCTTTTAGATGGAGTGTTCTGTAGATGTCTCTTAGGTCCATCTGTTCTAATATGTTGTTCAGTGCTTCTGTCTCTTTACTTATTTTCTATCTAGTTGATCTGTCCTTTGGAGTGAGTGGTGTGTTGAAGTCTCCTAAAATGAATGGATTGCGTTCTATTTCCCCCTTTAATTCTGTTAATATTTGTTTCACATATGTAGGTGATCCTGTGTTTGGTGCATAGATATTTATAATAGTTATATCCTCTTGCTGGACTGACCCTTTTATCATTATGTTATGTCCTTCTTTGTCTCTTGTGACTTTCTTTGTTTTGAAGTCTATTTTGTCTGTTACACATACTGCAACTACTGCTTTTTTCTCACTATTAGTTGCATGAAATGTCTTTTTCAGTCTGTGTATATCTTTGGGTTTGAAGTGAGTCTCTTGTAGGCAGCATATAGATGGGTCTTGCTTTTTATCCATCAGTAACTCTATGTCTTTTGATTGGTGCATTCAGACCATTTATATTTAGGGTGATTATCGATAGTTACATACTTATTGCCATTGCAGGCTTTATATTCGTGATTACCAAAGGTTCAAGGGCAATTCCTTCACTATGTAACTGTCTAATTTAACTTACTTCGTATACTCTTACAAACACAACCTAAAGGTTCTTTGTTTTTTCCTCCTTTTTCTTCCTCCTCCATTCTTTGTTATGAATCATATTCTGTACTCTGTCTCCCCTTGCGTGACATCTTTTTAGCCTTAGGAATACTTCCATCTATAGGAGTCCCTCCATAATGCAGTGTAGAGGTGGTTTGTGGGACGTAAATTCTCTCAGCTTTTGCTAATCTGAAAACTGTTTAATCCCTCCTTCAAATTTAAATGGTAACCTCGCTGGGTAAATTATTCTTGGTTCAAGGACCTTCTGCTTCATTGCATTAAATATATCATGCCACTCCCTTCTCTCTTGTAAGGTTTCTGTTGAGAAGTCTGATGATAGCCTGATGGGTTTTCCTTTGTATGTGATCTTTTTTCTCTCTCTAGCTGCTTTTAAAAGTCTGTCTTTATCGTTGATCTTTGCAATTTAATTATTATGTGTCTTGATGTTGTCTTCCTTGGGTCCCTTGTGTTAGGAGATCTGTGCACCTCCATGGCTTGAGAGACTATCTCCTTCCCCAGATTGGGGAGGTTTTCAGCAATTACCTCCTCCAAGACACTTTCTATCCCTTTTTCTCTCTCTTCTTCTTTTGGTCCCCCTATAATGCAAATATTTTTGCATTTGGATTTGTCACACAGTTCTCTCAATATTCTTTCATTCTTAGAGATCCTTTTTTCTTTCTGCTCCTCAGCTTCTTTGTATTTCTCTTCTCTAATTTCTATTCCATTTACTGTCTCTTCTACTACATCTAATCTGCTTTTAAATCCCTCCATTGTATGTTGCATTTCAGATATGGAATTTCTTAATGATTGAATCTCCAACTTAAATTCGTTCCTGAGTTCTTGAATATTTTTCTGTACCTCCATAAGCATGTTTATAATTTTTATTTTGAACTCTCTTTCAGGAAGATTGGTGAGTTTGGTTTCATTTTGCCCTCTTCCTGGGGTTTGTGAGATTTTGGTCTGAACCATGTTGTTTTGTCATTTCATGTTTCTGTGTGGTGCCCACTAGTGTGCACAGGAACTCTAGTCTCTGGAGCTGCTCAGCCCCTAGAGTGAGGTTGGGGGTCATAGGGGAGTGGAGCTGGTGCCTGGGGAGAGGAAAGATCTGTTTCCTGCTTCCTGTTTGCGGTGCCTGTCTCCAGTGTCAAAGCCAGTGGGCCAAGCACACATGTGTAAGCCTCTGTGCTTTTCATCTCTAGCGGTTGTAGGCGGGACCTCCCTCTGGCTGGCCTGACGCCTGCGCAGTGACTGTGGGTTTGCGAGCAGGGGCCTGCAGGCCAGTAGGAAGGCTCGGCAGGCTGTGTGTCACAGTGGGGCGCCTCGGAGCTTAGTAGGCAGCCAGGGGGATGGCGCTCCTGAAGCTCCCCAAAGTTCCCAACCAGCTGGGCAGAGCGCACCCTGACAACCTTGTCCAGCTCTCCCTTCTCCCGCACAGCAAGCTCCATGCAAACCCTGCCCCTCCAGCATCCCTCTCACTGCTAGGAAGCCTCTCGGACCACCTGCCTTTTCTCCGACACAGAGCAGCCGGTTGTGGATCCCCTACTCCACAAATGGCCGGAATGTCAATTTCTCAAGCACTCTGCTTGTCCAAGCTCCCCAACGCCCAGGGCACCACACACTGTAGGATTCTGCTCACAAAGCAGATGTCCAGGGCTAGGTGTCCAGCAGTCCCAGGCTTTCACCCCGTCCCCCACTCCGTTTTCTTCCTCCCGCAGGTTAGCTGGGGTGGGGGAAGGGCCTGGGTCCCGCAGGATTAAGGCTTTCGTATGTTACCCTTTTTCTTGAGGTCTGCTGTGTACATGAGGTCTGTTTGCCGCCTGGTTCAGCCCTCTTTCTTGTTGCTGTTATAAGGTTAGTTGTATTAATTAACTATATTTTTGTACAATTTGTGGTTTGGGGAGGAGCTCTCCATCTCGCCTCTCATGCCGCTATCTTGCAAGTGTGTGGTGGTGAACTACTTTTTAAATATTTTAATTAGGTTTGTTAGTATTTTATTAATGCTATCCCATTGTAAGTGATACTGTTCTCATTTTTTATATTTTTGTGTTTGTGTGTGTAGTTGGTAATTTGTTTTATTGGTTTTTTACTTTCTATTTTTGTTAGATTTTATTAGTGTTTCACTAATTTCATAAAATAGGAAGTTTTTGAAAAAACTAAGTGTAAAACTCCTTGAACTTGAAACTACTTTTTGGAGTTAATGAGTACACAGCTGTGCAAAGTGTACTCTTACAATATTTTAACATCTTCCATATTCGTTTGTTGTGTAAATATGAGAACCAGCTACACCTACATAGTGTTGGTTATGAATATGATAGGTTATAGATTAATCACAAAGCCCTGAGAATTAAGAAGCTTACTATGAATTCAATTTATATGTCCCCTTTTTGATTTCCAACATTCTTTGTGTTATTTTAATTTCTCAACTGCAATTTAAATGAAATGTTGTCTATGTAGCTTGCTTCATTTTACTTTTCCCCAAGAATCAGTTCTAGGAATCATTTATTAATTCTGTTTTTTATTTTCTTTTGTCTACTAAGTAAATGACTGAAGTTTTTATTTATTTTTCTCCTAAAACAGAAGATTTTTAAACTTTCCAACTTTTTGGCTGAATGCTTAATTGCCTTCTCTTTAATCAGTACAATACCATAAGCTTACACAATTATTTCTGAATGTAACTTTGGTTGCATCCTATATATCTTGACATTAATATTCTTATTTTTATTGAAATTAGACTGCATCTATATTTTTTCTTCTATTATCCCAGTTGTATGAAAGATATTTAAGTACATATCAATATAATAGGATGTTTATGTTTATGACTTCACTATTAAATTTTGATATGTCTGTATAATGGTCAAATGTTACCTAAAAACTTCTATTATTTAGAATTTTTTGAGAACTTCAGTTTGTTTCATGACCATATGAAACTATGGTATATTTGTTTAAAGAATTCGATGTTTTATATTTCCTAATATATTAGTAATATGTTATCAAATCCTTTGCCATTAATTTTTTTAAAATCACATTTGACCCAAACTCAGAGATAGCAATACTAATTTATAGCACCATAGATTTTTTTTTGGTTAATTTATTCTTGATGTATCACTGTCTTTGATAAAAGAATTGTGACTTGTTTTATCAAGAGTATGATCCTTCTTGCCACTTTAGTTGGTTTGCCGTTTTACTTTGTTGCATTTTAATATAACCATATCTGATACCTACTTATATTTACCTAGGAAGCCATTATTGTTAAATACTCACTCAACTTTTCATACTATTTTGTTTTCCTCATATCTCCTGGAGGCAGCATACAGTTGAATTTGTTTATTAAACAAATTGCTTTGTCCTTCATTAATTATTATAATTATTATTATAATAACATATTCATTGCTACTGGTGAGGTTTGTTTTTCTGAGTACATTCATTTTGTTTTAAACATTGTTTTCAATTTTCCTTATGGTCTTTTTTACGACATGATTGATTTCCTTTGTTTTTATCTTCCAGTAAAATTCTGTGAGTGTTCAAGTTTTCAAATCAACTCCACCAAACATTTCTTCAAAAAAATCAAAGCAGGAAAGAAAAAATATATATGACTTTTGATTTTATAAGATTCAGAATTTGGGAGTTTTTTACACTTTCTCTCTTAAACCTTTCCCTCTTACATAAATTTTTATAAATTTAATCCAGAATTACAGATTTCTATAAATATTGTGAAATGTTAATGTTTTAAAATTATTTATGGCACTTGAGTTTTAATTAAAGTATTTATAGTCTTCCTTTAGTTAAATGATTGCAATGTTTACTGCATTTTATTTTTGAATTCAGTTTGCTAATATTTTGTTGAGTATTTTTGCATCTTTGTTCATCAGGGATACTGGTCTATAACTTTCTTTTTTTGTGGGCCCTTTGCCTGGTTTTGGTATTAGAATGATGCTGACTTAATCGAATGAGTTGGGAGTATTCCCTCCTCTTCTATTTTTTGGAAAACTTTAAGGAGAATGAGTATTATTTCTTCTCTATATGTCTGATAAAATTCAGCGGTGAATCCATCTGGCCCAGGGGTTTTGTTCTTGGGTAGTTTTTTGATTACCAATTCAATTTCGTTGCTGGTGATTGGTCTGTTTAGATTTTCTGTTTCTTCCTTGGTCAGTCTTGGAAGGTTGTATTTTTCTAGAAAGTTGTCTATTTCTTCCAGGCTATCCAGTTTGTTATCATATAGATTTTCATAGTATTCTCTAATAATTCTTTGTATTTTTGTGGTGTCCATTGTAATTTTTCCTTTCTCATTTCTGATTCTGTTTATATGTGTAGATTCTCTTTTTTTTCTTAATAAGTCTGGCTAGGCATTTATCTATTTTGTTTATTTTCTCAAAGAACCAGCTCTTGGTTTCATTAATTTTTTCTTTTGTTTTGTTCTTCTCAATTTTATTTATTTCTTCTCTGATCTTTATTATGTCCCTCCTTCTGCTGACTTTGGGCCTCATTTATTCTTTTTTGTCCAGTTTCAACAATTGTGAATTTAGACTATTCAAGTGCTAGCATTTTATTCTACTTCAGCTTTACCTTTTCTTCTCTATTTCATTATTTTTTGAAAGCACTGATGGCAAAATAAAATTCTTTTTTCACATTTATAAGATTTTTTTCCTCATAACAGTAACTTGATAGTTCACTGCTTAGAAAAAAGTAACAAAAGTAAGGAAATAGTAAAGAGAAGAAAGGAGAGACTGAGCAAATGCAGAGGTAGTAATGCTTGGAGGTATGGTATTTTATCCTATGGGTTTTAAAGAGAAATTAATCATTGCCTCTTGGAATGCTCATTTCAAACACATGTGAGTTGTGACCAAATTTTATCTCCTGCCACTGACTCCACTGGGAAGCTTCTGGTGATAAATCTCCATGTCAGTATACACTGTCTCCCAGAATTGCAAACACATCGGAATGAAAAAATCTGGGCAAACTGGAAATACAGAGATAGGTCAGGGTCATGCTATATGAAACAAGTTTTTATTCCACTAAAGAAAAATAGTAGGGTTTATGTATGAAATCAGAGACAGTGTTTTGGGGAATATGATGATAGGCACCTGAAGTGTAAGAAAAGTATGGAACAACCACATTTGGCAAGTTTGTGTATTTTGGCCTTTCTGCTTTTTAAATTGAAATGAGGGGCAAGTGCAAATCTTCATAAGTGCTGATATTTTGGGGAATATTAGTGGGTGCAACAAGCACTGGAGGGTACAATTTCTTCTTGAGCCAGAGACCTGGGGCCTGGTCATTCATTGACTGTTTTTCTGCAGTCCTGAGCAGAGAAAGCTTTATTTGCTGTAAATGGCTGGATGTCAAGCTACTATTCAGGGCAAAAATAAGGCGTCTTGAAAAGGACCATGTCCTATAACAGCTCTGAGCAGTGTGCTATTTATACCTAGTTGGGAAGTGTTACTAAACAATAATGATGAACTTCCTCCGACAATAAAGAGGGAAGGAGAGACATCTATTTGTGTGTGGGACGGGAGAGTAAACACACTGGAGATTCGTACAAAAAGAGACTATGCAGAGATTTGCTCGAGGTCACAGTTATAACCAGAAAAATCTATCTCATACAGTCAGGGTAAAAAATAGGTTGACTTTTTGAATTTATTATAAAGTATTTAAGGCACTAAAAGATGTAAAGAATACTACAAGGATCCCTCATTAGCCACCATCTGCTGCAGAAATGAGATGTTACTAATTCAGTTAAAGCTGATGTATAAGCCTACCCAACAGCCTTCCTCCCCACTGCAAATGTTTGAAGTACACACAAAATGATTATTCCTTAGTATTCTTCGGCAACGTGCTTTTAAAAACTTTTTGTTCAATATTGTTTGTGAGACGCCTACACATTTATCCGTGTTCCTTTAATTCATTGTTTTTATCTACTGTGTTTCATTGTATGAATATATAGCAACTCATCTATCCATTCTCTTATTGAGAGACGTTTGGGCTGTTGCTGTTTACTGTCATTAGGAACAATGTTTCTATGAATATACATGAGTATTTTTTTAGGTTTTTAAATATATACTTAGGAATAGGCTTGCTGGGCCTATGGAGATATATGTGTGTGTGTGTGTATACCTATGTAATATATATTATGTTATATATATTTATGAGAATTTGTCAAATTGCTTTCCAAGATATCTATAGTGTTTACATTTATTATTTCTGATTTAGGCCCATTTGCCCACATTCTGGATTTCTTATGGATACGTTACCACCACATTTATTCAAGATGGTGGCTATGGATTTTTTGTTTTTCCCTTCTATTTCCTCTAAGTTTTTAAAGGGGCTTGGGGACATTTATAACCAATTACCACCAGAATCCCGACTAGAAGCTATCTTGTTTAATTTTAAAAAGCAAACTTTTCGAAGTTTTGTATTTTTGAAAAGCAAAATTTTTAAAAATAAGCAGTGAATATATTACTGCATATATCAAAAGAGCCTAATAAAATAAGCATCTCATGATTTTAGAAAATACACAAATAGAAAAAATGTTGCTATAATCAAATCTAATTCTATTATTTAGCTACAGAAGCCTAGTTTCATAATTCAACTATTCTTCTAGAAATTGTACTTCATAGAAATGTTTTCTATGTGATTAATAGTCTATGGACAAATATAAGTAAGCAGTCACAATTTGAGGGCCTGAAAATCTCCAGTAACTACATAACTTATCTATAGAAACCATAAAATGTATCCATATATTACGGTAATAATTATTTTAGAGAAGTAAGTATTTATTAAACACTTATGTTTGGTATAAAATTTTAAATAAAATATTTGTTGAATGAATGAGTAAAATTTCTTATAATCTTTTTTTCACTATGCTAAATGTAATAGCTATGATTATTTTTTAAATGTGAGGTAACAAATCTAATACTTCAGAAACTTATTCTTCCTGATACTCTGATATTAATGCTATACTCTTGCCAGATGAAGGATGACACTTTCCATATGATCTCATAGTCAGAGGCTGTCTATGTGGATAAGAGAATGAAATTCAATTAACAGCTTTCCATTCAATGGGGCTTTTTCTTATTAAAAAGATTTTATTAATTCAATCAAGCGCAAATACTAATCATATATTTGAAAAACCTCATTTTAAAGTCAGCACTAAAGAACTAAAAATATATGATACTTCTAATCAACGTGTGATTTCTATTAATTATTGCTGTCTATTGATTTATTTACACAATAAAAAATTAATGCTTGAGTGGCTTTTTCCTCAACCTTATAATAAACTGTATTCTCTTCTTTTGTAAAATTTATCACATTATAGAAGAGTTCTGCCAAAAATGGTTCTCTGTTCCTTTCTTGGAGATTCAAAGTACACTAACATATTAAAGAGTAAGAATTTCTCCAGTGAGAAAAAACAACTTGTTGATTCTTGTTTTTAATCCATTATCTCCTAAATTATTTGACCACAGAATTATCTATTCATGTAAGAGCTTGTTAAACCCTTGCATTGCTTGGATACAGCAGGACTTAGTTTGGGAAACACTGCTCTATTCATAAATCTTTCCGCAAAAGAGTCATGCTTCAATTCAGACACATCTGAGCTACAGGAATGTTTGGCAATGAAAGACTTTGTAGGATATTTCTTCACTATAAAAAAGTAATAAGTGTCTGCTACAATTAATAGAATTCATTTCTTCTCATCTGAGTTCCTATTTTCTTTTTATATAAAAGAAGGAAAATATTTTATTATAGGAATGCATGATTTTGCAACAAGATAGTATGAAATATTAACATGAAAACTTACGTATCACTTCCCTAATATGAAAGAAGTATTTTATTCTTTCCCACGCATAAAATTTGTACTGCCTATTTGGAAATACCTTGAGGCATGGCAGTGTATTTATAGAATGACAGGATGAAAAGGAACGGCTAAAATCTCATATTACATTTGGCTATAATGTCCAGGGGTTAGGGCCAACTGATTATCCATCCAGGCTCAATTACAGTGTGCAAGCTTTAGCATTCAAGAGCTGTAACCTTGAATTTTTGAAAAATAATCAGTACTCTGAGACTGAAAATAAAGTGGTAGTATGTGTTAGCAGGTGAGGGGAGCATTGTGGGGAATGGATTCATTTATTCACTTAGTCATCAAATATTCACAACCCCTGACCTCATACATCTCACCATCTCCCACAAGTATGTAGATAAGCACAATGCAAAGTGCTGTAGTCATATTTCACAGGAACAGAAGAGCATCTAACATGGATGGGAGTGGAAAAGTTGAGACTAGTGTTTAAGGTGAGAGAAATGCCAACCAAAGCTTTTTTGTTCCCGTTCAGTGCCTGATCCTTGCCCTGCTCTAGGCCCTATGCCAGAAGGGCTCATTTCACCAAGCTGTTCTCCAGCCTCCTCAGTCAGCTGGTCTTCTAGAGCCTACAAACAGTAGTTGGCACAAAGCGAGGGAAGCAAGGAGGCAGAGTTTTGTGTATGTGTCTGTGACTGCAGCTCCTACCAAGCAAGCCTTGCCACGGTTTCAGCTTCCAGGAATGCCATCTTCTCTGTCTCTCAAGCTTAGGGACACTCTCCTGTTTTCCCTCCTCTGAGTTGACCCATTCTGCCCTGGTTAGATTCTTAAACTCTTCCATCATATGCAAAGTCAATTTCCCGTGCTAATTTCCTGTGTTTTAAATACTCAGACGGGTTTGTATCTGTTTTTCTCTTTGGATCTTAATTGATATAGAAGGCTTCCTAAAGCAGGTAAAATCTGAACAGAGAATCTTGAGGATAGTAGGCATTACCTAAGCAAATAAGGGAATCAGAGCATTAGTTTAAACTTAATGACAAATATCTAAATTGGAGCATGTCAATTCAGCTTCTTAAAACAGATAATGTTCAGTATGTCACAGTAGCCTCATTGTTTTCCCCAAATTCTACTCTGTTGAGAGCCCAAGTAGTCTATTCTAAAGGCAAGTTTTGTTCAAACAATTAACACTGGAACCCTATTTTTAAATTCCCTGTGCAAAGGCATTTTTTTTTAATTTTGAGATTAAACTAAATTCGCTCTATCCTAATTGTACATTTCTGTGGGAAGAGGAAAGAAGGAACTAATTGGTATATTTTCTTGTCAATTAATTTCGTTAAAGCGATCTCAATTAATTTAAGACATTCTGTGTTCATCTTTGAAGGGAAGGAGTTTTTCAAACTTACCCCTTTCCTCTAAAAAAACTCTTGGAATTCCTATGAAAATTTGTCCACTTTTTCTCACCTGTGTTCAAGTTACCAACAGGTAAGATGTGGAAACATCTATAGAACCAGAAAAGTTGCCCTGTCACACATGTTTCCTAAGATAAGGAAAACTTTATCTGTACAATAATAGAGATCATACAGGACAAATGAATTTCCAGAAATAGATATTCTGGTATATTTTAAATGAGATTTTAAATAACAGCTTCTTTTTTAACAGAGAACATGTACTTCCAACTTACCATGCACCCAGTCCTGGCTCTTCAGGAATAAACTGATATGCAGTGAGAGTCAGTGCCCCTTTAACCATCAGAGCTCCCAGAAAAGCAACTGTGCTATTGGGGAAGCCTGTGAATTCTGAAGCCAAAAAGAATTTCATTTCAAAACGTGGCTCTTTCACTTACTTGATGTGTAAGCTTAGGCAAATTTCTCAATCTCTAAAACCTCTTTCTATTTGTAAAATGAGGATAATAATGCCTAACTTTTAGAAGTATTGTGAGGATTACACAATGAAATATGGCACATAGTTGGTAATCAATAAGTGTTAGTATTCTTAATTTTCCTATCACACCTGCAGGTAAAGTTTGTCAATATTCAATAACTGATGAAGGAGTCACCTGTCCATTAATTGATTTATTCATGGATTCATTTATGTACTCATTAATAGTTATTAATTATCATTATATGTCAACATTTGCTTGGTCCTAGGATTTAAAAAATGAATGAGACATAGTCTTCAAGGAGTACATGATCCAGAGTAAGAAGAAAAATAAAGAAGCCATACAGGGGGATGTACAATGATAGGAAAATGCACCGAATGTCATGAAAAAATAGCAAAGGGGTGTCTGAGTTTAGTTGTGTAGGGAAGGCATTCTGGAGATGTTATCCAGGCAGAATTAACCATGTAAAGACTAGAAAGAAGGAAATTTCATGGAGAAGATGCAAAAACCCAAAGGGTGGGGAGGGGGTAATGAGACGCTATGCTCAATTTCACGTGAAGTTGGCTAATCAACTGTAACTCTCTTGATAGTTCGTGGAGGTACATTTTCCAAATCTTTGCAAACATTCTTTTCAAATGGTTTTTCCTGGACATATCCTAATTGCTATAAATTCCTCTAAAAATGAGGAAATAGGAAGTATGTACAGTAAGCTAACAAGATGACCAATAGTAATTGCAATACCATGCTTATTAACCATTATGAGAATTCTCTTACTTTATTTAAAAAACATTGTATTGTTGGCAGATACTCAACTTATACTCAACTGTATCCTCATTTGTTGTCTGTGCCTACGTTTTTCAAATCGGTAGGGAAGAAGTCTGATTTCATTCAAAGCTGTGTTTTATGGCCTGCACAACTTAAATAAATGAAAACAACATTTAAATTCTAGAAAACTCGTGTAAAAAATGAATTTATAATTTCTGATGAAAAGTCAAAACTTCTGGCAATGCCGGATCCACATTCTTACATGGCCAGACTGGCAGGTACTAACAAAGTCTTACCTCTTCAGACTGGCCATGAGCTAGTTTGCCACAGTGAACATTTAGGGGCTGCAAACCCTGGACCTTATACCCTGTAGGCTTTGCTCATTTGCAAAAATATCTGCCTAGCTGCATGAAGCATTTTCTATCATAACTTGGGTCTAAATTTTTCCAGGTTAATCTGGACTTTTTTATCCTGCTTCATTTTTCAATTTATTACCTTGCATTTAACTCTGAAGACTTTATCTATTTCTGTCAGGCTCGTTCCAGTAAAATGAAGTTATATTTGCTTTTAATTTTTAAAGATTAACTAAACCAATAGGGTCAATAAAAAATAGTTTTTATATATTAAATATACTTGTTTTAATGAGTATTTTGCCTGTATGAGCAATGCAACCTGGGGCTGGGATTACTTATCAGGTAGTATGTGCTCAGAAATGAATTTTTTACACAGTGTAAACCTTTTCAGAAGTATCATGTTATATGAATCCTAATGTTCTCCAAGATATATTACTGCTTGCCACACACAATGAAAGCCAAGGGTTTGGTTTGGGTAAGCAATATCAACTCAAAAATATCTACCTATTTTAAATTAGAAATGGTCTTACTTTCAACTGGTTGATGGAATACTTGACTACATGACTTTCCTAACTGTATATTTACACGCCATTTCTGGTATTTAGTAGCATGGGAATTTTTTTTTCTTTTAAACCTCAAAAGGTTTTATTGGTACTTTTTCTGCTTCACTGCTGTTGCCTTTTTTTTTTTTTACAATTTTTTTATTAAGATATTATTGATATATACTCTTATGAAGGTTTCACATGAAAAACAATGTGGTTACTACATTCAGCCGTATTATCAAGTCCCTCCCCATACCCCATTGCAGTCACTGTCCATCAGTGTAGTAAGATGGCACAGAGTCCCTACTTGTCTTTTCTGTGCTACACTGTCTTCCCCATGATCCCTCCCACACCATGTGTACTAATCAAAATACCCCTCAATCCCCTTCTCCCACCCTCCCCACCTGCCCTCCCCTTTGGTAACCGCTAGTCCTTTCTTGGAGTTTGTGAGCCTAGCATGGGAATTTTAAGATTTATAAAGCAGATTCAACATAACTGAAACATCAAAGAAAACTTTAAATCAAATAAGGTAAAAAAAAAAAAGATACAAACCCAAAGTTCTAATCTGTTAGCAGTTTTATATGTGTGTGTGTATGTATGTATATATAATGTATTATATATAATTTAGTGTATAACAGAGTATGATTACATATAAAATATAATAGTATATATTATGGCGTAGCATTATATATTTGAGTGTGAATATATATATATAGTTTCATATATATCATTTATAAGGGGGTGTGTGATCTCACTGTCTCATTTGTTCTTAACAAGCACAGTTGGTTGGATAATGATCTCTGTTTAGCAGGTAAACTGAGGCTTGCTTAAAATAAGTAATCTGCCCAAATTCAGGTAAGTGATAAGTGAATTGGAACTGAAACTCAGGCTTTTAAATTTGAGTTAATTCATACTTAGGGGTACATATTTTATGCAGGCTTTCTGCTACACTCTGAGGCTACAGTAATGAATAAAACAGTTGCTGCCCTCAAGGAACTCACAGATGCACAAATAATAATAATAATAATATAATAATAATAATGAGGTTGGTAAACTAATACAGGTATTTAGAGTGCATGATAGAGTACGCCTGAGGGCAGCTAAGGTTGTCTTGGGGTGGAGAGGCCAGGTCAGGGAGCATGTCTTCAAGGAGGTGGTGCCTACAGGAAGGCTGAAGGGTGACAGGAGTCGGACGAAGCTTTAAAGGACACATAGATGTTATTTGGAGTTAGGATCTGGAAGGGAGAAACCGGAAATCACAAGCAGTTGATACTGGCGGAACAGCAAGCTGGAGGCACAGAGAGGCAAGACATGAGGGTGCAAGGTGCACAAAAGCAGCACTGGCACTTCTCTCGGACCTTGGCCTTTGTCCTTCAACCCAGGGTTTTAAAATGCATGGAAAATACCAGAATGCATCACAGTTATTAAGTATTCTTTAAACTTTTCTTTGGATTATATTTTTGTGTTGTACTGGAACCTATGTAATATGTATTTCTAAGGTATAGTTCTTAATGTGAATAAAAATATTTAGCAAAAAAAATGTTAGAAAGTTCAATTCTGTTCCTAGCAGATGTATGCACAATATTTAACTCATAATTTGTACATGAACATTCATAGACACTAATCATATTAATCAAATACTGAAAACTATCCAAATGCCCACGGATAAAGTGGAAACAAATTTTGATATATCCATACAATTGAATTTTATGTACCAATGAGCATGATCTATAAAAACATATACCATTAATAATTCTCACAAACATTTAACTTTTCATTTATGTATAGTTCAAAATGTGACAAAACTAGCTTATATAGTTGGAAATCAGGACACTGGCAGTGAAGGGTATAGGTAGTTTAGGGGCAAGGAAGACATGAGAAGGGCTCTGAGATGCTATGTTTTATTTACTTATTTTTTGTTCTAGGTGATGGTTACCCAAGTGTGTTTATTTTCTCTGAGGAATTTCCACTGTGTGAGCCCAGATGAGAACAAGGCTTCCAAAGGGACTTGGCATTCCTTCTCTGCAAAGCAGCATGAAGATTCAGATGCACCCGCTCAGGATTTTAAATCTGGTATGCCAAGAGGGAAGAACATCGGGAAACCTCACCTCCGTGGTCCAGTGGGCCAGCAATTACAGCACCTAGTGCAACCTAGGGAGGAACCAGCAAGGAGTTCAAACCAGCTTCCTGTGGAGTGGCCTTGGCCACCTCCTCTGCTGCCTAGCTGCTGGAGGTAGAAGAAATCACAAAGATGATTTAGTCTAAACGTAGCATTGTGAAGATGAGAAAAATGAGACCAAGAGAGAAGGAGTTACTTAGCTGAAGCCTCAGGTCTACTATGACAGGCTCGGAAAAACTGAGCTTTCATGATCACACCTAGAGTTCTTTTCACTGAACTCAATCTGGGCGTCTCACTTACTCCTTCTTATCACCAGGATTTCTCATTCTTTTTCTATTTTACCTGTGTAACATTAGACTCTTTTACCAAGCCTTCTAGTTTACCCTTTGTGTCTGCCTTGCACAACTGCTTTAACTATTGCTTATATTTTTTATTCTATTTATTCTATCTTAAATTTGTTTTAATTTTTTGGCTATGTGAGCTTAATTTTTAAAAAGATAAAACTACGCATCACTTACTTTCAACTTCCTATATACCAGACATAAACTAAAAGTTTTCCATGCACGTATTTCCTTTCATCCCTTCAACT